>QKWP01001679.1:99524-115807 GCA_003550325.1 Gigaspora rosea | reverse complement strand
AGAAAGAGTCGATTTATATTGAAATTTCCGGCAGAAAAGAAAAATTGCAGTCGGTGCATCTAAAAAAGTGTGACCTAGCTTTATATATAAGTTTTATATACAAAAATACTTATCGATCATTACGTATATTAGTTTATAGTTTATCAATCGACAATCACTTAAAAATCTGTCATAATAGACTTCACTATGATACCATACATAATTTTGATTTACATAGTGCGCCGCACACCCCAGGGTGACACCGGATGAGAGTAGCGGAAAAAAAATAAATTTCAAAAATCGAACAATTGGAATAATTGGGATCTAAAAAAAAATTTTTTGAAAAATTGAAAAAAAAGGGTCAATAAAATGGCATGTTAACTTTGGGCATTATGTTATTACTAAAATCACTAATTAACATTAGGGGCACGAAATTTTGGGCACGAAATAATTGGGGATTGTAGTGTTCCAAGCTGATTAAGCTAGCCGCTGATAGTTTGCATAGCCGGCTAATAATGGCTAATAATGCTAATTTCTAAATTTATATTGTGTAACTAAATTTGAATAAATATCTTATTTAGAAACATGTATTAATTTCCAGTTTTATTCGCAATGGATCGATCTCTAACTTAGTTCGGAACATAACAAAAGCAATAAATTATAATTATTTAAATTAATTATTGATTTATTTAAGTACAGAAGATAGTCTAAGCCGATTAAATAATCTGATTTAGTCAGTTAATAGTTTCATTAGTCAGCGAACTATTAATCTATCTTTATTTGTTGCCTTTATGTTAAGGAAATCCTGCTTTTTTGACCTTATAATTTTGGTCCAGATCCAATAAATTACAATTGTATTACACAATAAAATGTAAAAATACAAATAAAAACAAAAAATTTACTATAACAATTAACTTTTCAATCTCTAATTAAAACTTTTCAGTATAAATTTTTGTTGTAAACTCAATTTTTAATGTTAAGTATATAGAGAATTTTTAACATGCTAAACAGACTCATATTTTTGGATCAGCACTTTACTATCGGGTAAGCCGCTAAGCCATTAAAAATTTAACGGCTTAGCCTAGTTGTAAAATTTTAATCAGCTTGAAACACTAGGGGATTGTTACCGGCACAACCGCATAAAAGTCCGCGGTCGCGTGATTTTAAACCAATCACAGCACAGGATCAGGTGTAATGTGAAAACGAAAACGCCGGATTTTTAAAAATCGTCCACAACGCAAAATTTGGCTTACAAAACCACCTTCTGCGTCTTAACAGAAAAAATTCTATGCAAAATTTTGCTACGTATGAGGCTCTGTTGACGTCGTCTGAACGCTCACCCTTACACTAATATCGAAAGTTAACTTTTTAATCGAAAAATGTAATAACGATCAACGATTTATTTTTGCCCAATAGAATTTTAGCGTATATCATCACGTGTCCGGGAAATTTATGTAAACATGAGGCACAAATTTTGACCAATCAAATTCACAGTTGATTGTGATGATAACAAGATAGAATAATCATTAAGAACTCAATTAATTAAAAAAAATGTCACCTAGCATAAACTGATAAATCTAAAGATAGTAATAAAAAAAATGATTTGACAGTTGCTAATCTATTGATTACGTCACAAAGAAACCAAATCATTAGTGATGGACAAATCTCGATTTTTTTAAAAATCCCGCGCGTGGATGCGGGATCCCGCACGGGATTCGCGGGATTCGCGGGATAGAGTAGAGTCTCTGAATTTTTCGCGATTAATTATATATATATATATCATCACTAGAAGTGTAATTTCTCATTAAAATAATAAACGTTTCTTATAATCTTATTGCATTTATTACAAATAAAATGCTTATATAGATTTTGTCTACTTTTAAATATTTGAAACTTATAATTATTAAATTTATTAATTCATAACTTATTTGTCGTAATTTTATCAATTTGTTTTTAAATTTTATTATATATTTAAAAATTATAATGATAACAAAGCGATCAAATCAAATAAGGTATAAAAATTTATAAGTAATCCGGTGCATAACCAGGCATAAATGTGCTAAATTTATAAGTAACAATGTTATATACATACAAACATTATATTAATAAACGACTCATAAGAAATTCATTTGTAATTGGGCCTGACCAAATAGTCACTTTTATACTCAATTATCATCTAATATCACATAAATGATTGGCTCGAATTTTATTTAATCTAATCACTCATATAAATAATCACTGAAATTGGGGTGTATTATTTTATGCAAGAAATTAATAGATTCCCACTTTATTAATAATGACAATTTAAAAAATTTTTTCAACATACAGTTTGCGCATTAACTCTGTGTATATATGTGGAACGAGAAACAAATTAAAAAGTTAATGCGTGCATATTTTTATTTACATCAAATACTAATTAGGAATTGGCCCACTTATGCTAAAGCAGGCCGGATAATTTGTTAATGTAGGCCAGATGATATGCTAATGCAGGCCAGACAATTTTATATTAAAAATTCTGTGTTGGAGTTTTTAAATCTCATGCGGGATCGTGTTCATCACTACAAATCATTCACCATATAAGGCTGCTACAAAAAAACTAATTGTCAATCATACTTGCCGTAGTTGTAATAAAACTAGGCATAATAGTGGTATATAAGTTAATATTAAAAGCTTTAGTGTGGTTGTTATTTGATATATACTATAATATTCAGATATTGATTTACTTGTAAAACTCCGGCTTGAATGCAAATTAGAACAAATATATAAAAATTTGGTATGGTGTGGCATGTCACTTCTCATCAAAAATCACGTATATTTTAATAAATCTATAAAATCTTAAGTTTTAAATATTTTTAAAAATGTAACTGATAAAAACTATTGTTTTTCATTAGTACTTTCCAATTATCAGTTAGAATATTTAAAAATGTTTATAAATTAAAGTTATAAGTATTTAAAGCTATTATGCTTTCAAAATTTTGGCGTTTAATATAAAAAAATTTAAAAAATTTTTATATATATTTTTTTATCCAATCAGAATTAGTATATAACGCATTCTGATTGGCTAAAAAACATTTATATATACCCAAATTTGGCGCATTTGATGTGAAGTGATTTGGTGCACCATAGTATATAGTATATTTGCATTTAATATTGTCTCATTTTAGGGTTTGGATAGAGTGTTTCGCAGGTCCAGTCTGGGTCTGGCCCAGTCCGTTGACGGACTGACTTAGACCCTTGATTTATCAGATTTGATATGGGTTCGGACCTGCATAAAGATCTGCTCAGATAATACCCAGTCTGGTTCTATTAGAATAATACTAATTATTAATTGGCTAATCTAACCTTTTAATATTTCATAGCACATATTTGTGTAATATGAAGTTTATTTTATATCCAGAACCTTTTTTTATATTTCTTGCCAAGATTTATTGGTTGACAATAACATTCTTTTCCATAAACTTTCGTGCAAGCTAAACTCACCAAACACTCTATTGGGCAAGTATTCAAACATATTTAATAATGTTAAATGTGTCAACATTATAATAAAATTATCTGAATTGTGTAAATCAAAAAAAATTATCGCATCTATTATCTATATTTTATATACACTTTATTCGCATTATTAGAATAGTTGTGGATTCAGTGCAGGAGCTGCCATTGAAGCTATCATTAGTGCTATAGTTTGAATCATCATTGGCCTTTTCTTTGTAGTTCTGGTCTTGCTAATTAGCTAACATCTCAACATTCATTTTTATGTCAATGTAACCAAAGAACGACATATCAAGGTTACAAAGCAAAAGTTAAATTTTTACTTACTTTATGTTCAAATCAGTTTGCTTACAATAATTTAGCTATTAAAAATCGATATTAATAAATATAGCAAAAAAACTCACAAACCAAAAAAATGAATAATTACCAGTGTGTTTAGATCTTTTCAGTCATACTGATTTGGTCAGTATGTTCAAATTATAGATAGACCTAAAAAATAGCAAAACAAGTTCACCAAACAAAATTATAGATATTTACTACTAAATTCAAATCCTTTTACTTGCATTAATTTAGCTAGTAAAAATAAAAAGTATTTATTAGTGGATAAACTTAAGAATAACAAAAAAATTTACAGAAATATAGATACATGCTTACTATTAATCTAATTTCATTTGTGCTAAATTAGCCAGTAGGAATCAGAACTAAGAATAGTGAAAAGTTCACAAAAACAAGAATATAATTTACTTGCTATTACGACCAAATTATTTCATCAAAATAGACTTCACAAAATAAATGAACAACAAAAACCCTGCATATATATTGTTGGCTATGCCAAAACCAACCCTTTAATTCTGTCAAAAATGAAGTCTGATAAATTATTAATTTATCAAGTCCATTTTTGCTTTATAAATCGAATAGTTCATAATTTTCCAATCTAATAGTTTACTAATACTAATACAAACCTGTACTATACATTTAACATTAGTGAAAACATACTTGGTAAGTTACTATTTTATCAGGTTATTATATTTACAAAGTAAATATAAAAATAAATTAAACTAAAAAATAAATTAAATTAAAATAAATTAAAGTTAATATAAATTAAATTAAAATAAAAAAAATTTAATTAAAATAAAGTGAAAAAAAATAGAATTAAAATAATTATAGATCTAAGCAATATGAGTTCAGACCCTAATTTAGATCTGAACCAATGTTTGAACTAGGTCCAGATCTTTAAAAATATCTGCTTGGTCCAAATCATACAGAACACTATTTGGATATATGCTAATTAGTTTTCATAAAGTAAGTATAGATTATAGTTGACTATTGTACATACTATTATAGCTTTGCATATATGTTGTATTACTTGTACTTCTACATTCCAGGTTTGATAACTGTTAAGGTTTTATAGACCAGGTTAAACACTGATAATTTTATGAATTCTGACTTATCCCTTAGATTGTAACACAGGCAAATTTGCCTGCGTATTTTTTAATTTTTAATAAAATTTTAAATATTTATTTTAGCCATATCTTTTCTAATTAAAAAATATTCTTTAAGTTTTGTTTTAGTAACTTTGTTATAAAATTTTTTTTAAAATCATTAGAAAACTTTAATATAATAAATGTTTAAAGTTCTTGTATTGGCATTTTTACTATTAAAATTTTTCTTTAGATTTTTTAAAATTTTATATGTTCCCGTCTATAAAAAAAATCTTTACTTCTAATACAAGTCTTAATTTTTACAAGTAAATCATTAAAGTTGCAATAATGAAAGTTGTCATCCTTTATATAAACTACAATATTGTCTTAAGAACTATAGTTCTAAAACTAAAACTAAATAAGATCGCAAAAAAATTGTAATAAAATTTTTTAAAAAATTTTTTCTTAAAATTATCTATTTTCAGCTTATATGTAACTATAATTTATTTTCTTATAATATAAAAACTATTTTGCAAAAAAGTAATCCTTATTTTCAAATATAATTGTACAAAGTTTTATTTAATTATTTTAGTATTTTAAAAAAGTAAATCAGAGCTAAAAAAGTGCAAAAACGCAGGCAAATTTGCCTGTGTTCTACTACAATCTAAGGGATACTTCTGCCTGAACAAGTTTTTTTTACATACTAAAATTACCATATATCTAGTAATGTGCTATTTATATGATATCTGAATTTTTAGTATAAAGTATGTACAGTACATCGTTAAGGGCTTCGTTATAGGACTTTTCTTAATTTGTGTATCCTAGAGGATTTTTCATTTGTTTATATCATTATGATAGTAATATTTCTTCTATTACAAAATGTAGATAGTGAAATCACTTTAGCCCAAAATAGAATAAGCAATTTGATGCAGTAAATTTAGGTCAAGAATATGCTAACTGCACATGCCAAGGTCACAAACTAGTTTATGTCAATAGCATTTTGCTACTAGTGTTCATTTGTTTTCTTAAATAATAAGCACATACTGGCTATTACATATGGCAGTTTTTCTGGCAATGTTTGTTTATTTTTCTTTCTTCAGTTAAGCCATGTAATTTATTCCAGTTTCGCATATACATTATGTTGCTAATATTTGTTTATATACTCTTTTATTAAACAATATATTTAGCCCAGTCTTTAGTTGCAATAATATTATAATACTAGCACATGAATTTTGGCTCTGGCACAAACGAAAAGCCCAAGAAGCTCTTACCGCCCCAAGTACATTTTGAAGTGTAGGAATTTGTTCCTAAACTTTAGCTCAAGAAAAAGTAAAGTCATTGTAAGTCAGAGATGAATCTATAGAAATTTAATAGAGTTAGTTAGAATAATCTAAAATCAATATATGTTCTGATGCAAAAAGGTTTGTACCTCAATATAAAAGGTTATGATCATTATAATAATAAAAAATATCAGATATGTTATAACCCAAATAAGCTAAATTCAAATGGCTGATAGAATATATTCAAATATATTTGTTTTATCAATTTTTTCAATTTGTCTATATCCAGTTTTTGTAAAAAATGGACACATAATTTGTTAACGGACAATGAAAAATGGATGGTAATTAACGTTTACAGATACCTTTTTAGTGATATTTCTATTACCAAGCAAAAACAAAATTTTACATTATGCAAGCAAGTTGTTCTGGTTTCTGGCATTTCTGAGAGTACAGTTGGTGTGGTGTTACCTGACTGGAATAAGCAAAATGATGGTACATTTTTATCAAATCAAAAAATTGTGTGGCTGAAATTAGGACTAAATAAAGATATTGATTAGTTTCATACTCACCAGATTTCTTTTCCTAATAATTTACGGTAGCCTGAACTTTTAGAACTTGTTCAATAAAATAAAAAAAAGGTTCTATTCACTTGTATTATAATAGCCAAACAATATGGCCATCAGGTTTTTCACCCCTCCCTACTACTGCAAGCTCAAGCTTATTGAAGGTATCTGGTGGTTATAAAAAAAAAAAATAGCAAGATTGGGCCTATATTTGAATCTTTTAAATCTGAGAAATAAGCTTTTGCAAGCTTTCAAAAAAAAATAAATTCGAAAGCAGTAGTTGGATTTTGGAAAAGCATGCTTACAAAAGCACAAGAGTATATAGAGTCAGATAGATAAGGAAATGGGTGATGATGACAATTTTTATGTTGATGATGAATTGAAAAAATTTTTTTAAATTAATAAATCCGATGACCTAATAAATAATTTTGTTTAAAAAAAATAAAAGTTTATATGTATGATTTTTTTTAATTAAAATTTTCATGAGGTATGAAACTTTTTACACCGGACCATATTTATTAAGAGGAAAAAAGTATATAATACTTAGAGATGTGCCTTATGCATTATGCATGCAGCATTATGCAATACATAATGCTGCATAATGTACTGGTAATACAAAACTTGTAATATTTAAAAATGTACATAAAGATTATTATATAATTTTGATTCAATTAAAATTATGTAATTACTTTTATTCTAACAATAGTTTTTTAAATTAGAACTTATAAATTATACACATTCCTTTTCAATTTGCCACAATAGTTTTTAGTAAACAAAATTCTTGATCAAACTTCTATTACTATCTATTGTAGCCTTCTGATTTTGCTATTTAATATTTAATAGCTAGTCGAATTTAATATACAGTCTGACCTCTCTATATTACCAAGTCCGTTGCGCCCTATTTTAGTGATTGTATAGAGGTGTGACTATAAATAAAATACCTTGTCATAGTCATGTGACCAAAGGCCAATAAAATATTTGTGTATATTTGAAATTATTAAAAAATTTAAAATGTTTGATAGTGAATAACTATTGATCCAATGGCCCAATTTGGATAAAACAACTACTAGAGTGTTTGACTCAATGAGATGATTCTAAAGAGTTCAAACTCATCCAAATCTAATTACAAAATGCTAAGATCTTTAAGGATTTTTCACTCAGAAGATTAAATTTAATCAATTCTTAAACATTTACAAATCCTTAACGATCTCAGGAGCGTGTGATTCGATTTTAACGATTTTGGGCTCAATAGAATCGTCACATCGTGACGAACATTTTGGTGGTTGTTTCATCCAAATCGGACCACTGGATCAAAAGTTATTTGCTATCAAACATTTAAAAATTTTTAATAGAATATTTAAATAAACATGAATATGAATATTGGCCAATCAGATTTTATAATCCATATTTAGTCAAAATTGGTGACTATAACGAGGTTTTATTATGAATAAAATGAATAAAAAATCAAAATTTTTTGGTGATAGTAATTATAAGTGATATGTGACTATAATGAGGTTTTTTACTACATTTTAAGTCCGTTACACAATATTGGGTACTTATATAGAGGTGTGACTATATGGGGTGTGACTATAGAGAGGTCAAACTGTATACAGTAAGTTACTATATTAGTAATACAACCTAACTTAACTACTTTTGAACTTTTTTGTCTTTGCTAATTTCAGCAATTTGAAAGTGTGCTAATTATTATATACTACTATTATTAGTGATATGCAAATGCAGGTTTTTTTGTCTTTGCATAGTATAATGCGACATTATGCAGCATGATGCATTATGCAATCCTGCATTTTATATAATATAACTAGGGTGGTGACATATATTACGTAATATAATTTTACTATACCCCTACTAGAGTTGCAGGTGAAACTAATTAATTTCACCAGTTGAAACTGGTGAAACTGATCAAACTTGTGAAACTTAAAAAGTGATTTGGTGAAACTGGTGAAACTAGATGAAACTAGGTGATATGGTGAAACTGGTGAAACTGGTGAAACTGATGATACTGGTGAAACTGGTGATACTGGTGAAACTGGTGAAACTAGTGATACTGGTGATACTGGTGATACTGGTGAAATTGGTGAAACTGGTGAAATTGGTGATACTAGTGATACTGGTGATACTGATGAAACTAGTAATACTGGTAATGTTTAAAATTTTTCAATAATTTTTTTAATTAAAATGTATAATTTTGAAATTTATTAGTAATAAAACTGCTCAAAATTACATTATCTAAATTTTATTATCAGTATTATTAGTATTACAGTATTGCTAATTTACCAGTACCGCCATTTTCACTAGCATTATCAGTATTACTGGCATTACTAATATTACCGCATCACCAGTATTACTAGTATTACTGGTTTTACTAATTTACTAGTTTCATCAATTTCACCAGTATTACCAGTTTTACCGGAATCACGATTTTTATTAGTTTTACCAATTTTACCAGTATCACCAGTTTCACCAGTATTACCAGTATCACCAGTTTCACCAGTTTCACCAGTTTCACTCGTAATACCAGTATCAGCAGTTTCACCAGTATCACCAGTATCACCAGTTTCACAGTTTCACCAGTTTCACCAATGCTTATTGGTGATTGGTGATTGGTGAAAATCAGTGCACCATTACAGTTTAGTTTCACTAGCAGCTTTAACCCCTACCCCCTTCCCCCTATATAAGAGAAATTTGATTGGCAATTATGAACTTCTATATTTAACATAAGATTTTAGAGACCCCCTCCCCACCTAAAATATTACGTAATATCTGTCACCACCCTTACTTTATTAGTTTTTTATTAAGAATAATACTAATGCATATAATAGTAGTATATAATAATTAGCACAATTTCAAATTGCTGAAATTAGCAAGGACAAGTCATTAGAAAGTTCAAAAGTAGTTAAGTTAGGTTGTATTACTAATATTGTAACTTACTGTATATATTAAATTAGACTAGCTATTAAATATTAAATAGCACAATCAGAAGACTACAATATATAGTAATAGAAGTTTGGTCAAGAAATTTGTTTACTAAAAACTATTGTAGCAAATTGAAAAGGAATGTATATAATTTATAAGTTCTAATTTAAAAAATATTGTTAGAAAAAGTAGGGAACTGTTATTGCCACCCCTATTTTTGTTAATGCTACCCCATCCGGCCTCCGATCCAACTTCTGACCCAACTTCTGTTCTAAATCACCAAACAAGGTCACATGACCAAAAAATTTTTTGTCTAAAGCTACTTAGTAACACAAATTCGTGGTGCATAGGTTGTGTAACCTTACTATCCAATCAAATTATAGTGCCGGAATCATAAGATTTTAAAGAATTTTATAAATAAAATTCTATAAAATCTTATAATTCACAAATTTTACCAATTAAACCTAAAATTATGCACTAAGTAAACTTGTTCAGCACCTAAAATTACATCAAATCGGCATATTTATTTCTATTTTACTTGAAATTTGGAGAATTGATGTATAATTTTGGATTTTTGATCAAAAAATCAAATTTAAGCATCTTTTCTCCAAATTTCAAGTTAAATAAAAATAATTATGCCGATTTGGTGTATTTTTAGATACTAAACAAGTTTACTTAGTGCATAAAGTCAGAATTAATTAGTAAAATTTTGTTAATCATAAAATTTTACAGAATTTTATTAATAAAATTCTATAAAATCTTATTATTCACAAAATTTTACTAATTAATTCTATCTTTATGCACTAAGTAAACTTGTTCATCATATAAAAATATATCAAAACGGCAGAATTGTTTTTATTTTACTTGAGTTTTGGAGAATAGATGCATAATTTTGGATTTTTGATCAAAAAAGTCAAAATTATGCATCTATTCTCCAAATTTTAAGTAAAATAAAAACTATTCAGCCGTTTTGATGTATTTTTAGATGCTCTACAAGTTTATTAATTCATAAAGTTAGAATTAATTAGTAAAATTTTGTGAATAATAAGATTTTATAGAATTTTATTAATAAAATAGTGTAAAATCTTATGATTAACAAAATTTTACTAATTAATTCTGACTTTATGCAATATGTAAACTTATTTAGTATCTAAAAATACACCAAATCGGCATAATTATTTTCATTTTACTTGAAATTTGGAGAAAAGATGCTTAAATTTTGACTTTTTGATCAAAAATCAAAAATTATGCATCTATTCTCCCAATTTCAAGTAAAATAAAAATAAATATACCGATTTGATGTATTTTTAGATGCTGAACAAGTTTATTTAGTGCATAATTTTAGGGTTAATTAATAAAATTTTGTGAATAATAAGAATTTATAGAATTTTATTAATAAAATTCTATAAAATCTTATTATCACAAAATTTTATTAATTAATCCTAAAATTATGCACTAAGTAATCTTGTTCAGCATCTAGAAATACATCAAATCGGCATATTTATTTTTATTTTACTTCAAATTTGGAGAATAGATGCATAATTTTGGATATTTGATCAAAAAAGTCAAATTTAAGCATCATTTCTCCAAATTTCAAGTAAAATGAAAATAGGTATGCCGATTTGGTGTATTTTTAGATACTAAATAAGTTTACTTAGTGCATAAAGTCAGAATTAATTAGTAAAATTTTGCTAATCATAAGATTTTACTGAATTTTATTAATAAAATCTATAAAATCTTATAATTCATAAATTTTTATTAATAAATCCTAACTTTATGCACTAAGTAAACTTGTAGAGCATCGAAAAATACATCAAAACGGCAGAATTGTTTTTATTTTACTTAAGATTTGGAGAATAGATGCATAATTTTGGATTTATAATCAAAAAGTCAAATTTAAGCATCTTTTCTCCAAAGTTCAAGTAAAATAAAAACAATTTGCCGATCTGATGCATTTTTAGATGCTAAACAAGTTTACTTAGTGCATAAAGTTAGAATTAGCTATTGAAATTTTGTTAACCATAAGATTTTATAGAATTTTATTAATAAAATTCTATAAAATCTTATGATTAACAAAATTTTACTAATTAATTATAACTTTATGCACTAAGTAAACTTGTTTAGCATCTAAAAATACACCAAATTGGCATAATTATTTTTATTTTACTTGAAATTTGAAGAAAAGATGCTTAAATTTGACTTTTTTGATCAAAAATCCAAAATTATGCATCTATTCTCCAAATTTCAAGTAAAATAAAAATAAATATGCTGATTTGATGTATTTATAGGTGCTGAACTAGTCATGTGCTCTGTTATCCGTTTTCATCCATTTTTATATTAAAATCTGCGGATATCCACGGATTTTAATATGAAAACAGATAGAAATAGATAACGGATCACATCTCTATGCTGAACAAGTTTACTTAGTGCATAATTTTAGGTTTAATTAATAAAATTCTGTGAATTTTAAGATTTTATAGAATTTTATTAATAAAATTCTTTAAAATCTTATGATTCCGGCACTATAATTTGATTGGATAATAAGGTTACACAAACTATGCACCACGAATTTGTGTTACTAAGTAGCTTTAGACAATTTTTTTGGTCATGTGACCTTGTTTTGTGGCTTGGGTCACATGATTTAGGCCAGAAGTTGGGCTGGAAGTTGGGTCGGAGGCCGGATAGGGTGGTATTAACAAAAACAGGGTGGCAATAACAGTTCCCTAAAAATAATTACATAATTTTAATTGAATCAAAATTATATAATAATATCTATGTATATTTTTAAATTTTACAAGTCTTGTATTACATTATACAGTATTATGCATTGTGTAATGCAGCATGCATAATGTATAAAACTAGTGTTCTGACTCGGGTAAGTATCACCTGGGTCACCCACGGGTGGGCGGGTGACCTGGGTTGAATTATGGCCCACCCGGGTGGTCAACCTGTGGGATAGGTGACCCATATGGGTTGGTTATAATTAGGGATGTTATTCTGCTTGCTAAAACTCAGTTCGACCCTGCTTGGAACCGAACCCAATGGAACACGAGTTTTTGTGATCACATGATTTTTATTATTAAATCATACTCCAAACGAGTTTGATAAATCGGTTGAACTGTAATGAAGATTAATAAATTGGATAAAAAAAACTAACAGCGAATAGATGCAATAACATTAAATTTTACTTTTTTTTAGAATTAAGACTGCCCACCCTCGGGTGACCTTTAGCAAAATTTTTTCTATTACCTAGTGTTCACCCGGATGACCCGGGTGGCCCACCCGCAGATGACCAGAATTTTTTTTATTACTAGTGTTTACTCAGGTGACCCGGGTGACCCGGGTTGGGATTTTCGTGATGGGTCAGAACACTACATAAAACACATCCCTAACTATTATATGCATTAGTATTATTCTTAATAAAGTAATTATATTAAATAAAAATGTATGATTGCATAATGCGTCATGCTGTATAATATCGCATTATGCAATGCAAAAACAAAAAACCTGCATTCACACATTATTAATAATACTCTCCTTTTGTGTCAATAAAATTTAACTCAGTTGAGTTTGAAAGTTTTTGAATTCTAACCTTAAAATAAAAATAGAAGTGTAAAAAGGTTTTTTGTTACAAAACCTTTTTGTTATAATAAAAATTGCTTATTGAACTTCCCATGTACCTATAAAATTTCATTTTTAGTCATTAAGTTGTGATTTGTAAACTGCGTTTTGAACCCAGTTTTAGTCTATAGTTCTGTTAAAGCAAGAAAGATCAAATTAATTACCTCTTATATAAAACTACTAATTAATTACCCCTTTCAATTACCTGATATATCAAACAATCAATTTCTAACATTGTTTAATTAATTATTTGTATTATTCCATATCAGTCAGCTAATCGTTAATCAAATTAATGATTGTATTTAACCCATTAACCTTATACTTTAGATTAAAGAAAGATATATATAAGTAGAATAGATTTAGGACCACCAACCAAAGATATATAAAAGAAATAAAAAGCTATCTTATCTTCATTAACTAGGCTACAACAAGATCTTACAAGATCTTTGAGACCTAGACCAAATCAACTATGCTTTCTTTCTGCCTGAAAATTCAAAAATCAAGAGTCTTGCAGAATTGTTAGATATTGTTTTGATTAGTTAGTTGTATTGTTAGTTGTATTTAATATTTAACCCAATAATTTTGCCCTTCACAACATACAGTATAGTTTGTATAGTATATAAAATATGTATAGAACATATATGATATATAAACTATCAATAAACAAATAAATTTGCTTAGAAAATAAAAGGCATTTTTATAAGAGAAAATTTAAGTTATGAATAGTTTTATGATTTGTTCTAGAATATTCTAAAAAATTTTTTGCATACTGTTCTATATGTGGTATATCACTACATATACCATAAATAATATGCATTAATATCATACTATTTTAATAGTTGATTGAAAGAGTAGATAAAACAATATAGATTATAATACTGTCATGGAGGAAATAAGTATATGGTATACTTAGTAAAAGGATCAATTTAGATCTCTAAAAGATAAATAAATAAATTAAATAAATAATAAAAAATAGAAAAAAAAATATATATATAATAATAATAGTAACGATAAGTTATATGCATTTGCTCGTAAAGTGAAAGTTCGAAGAGATTGATCATCATGTGTCACGTAATGATCAATTGAGTTAGGTACTAAATTATGGGCCCTGGAATAGAAATAAATTATGCATCATATAAGGATCAGTAGCAAGAAATAGTATACTAAAGTATGATTAAGTATGCATGAATAATATCATAATAATATGTAAATAATTTAAGAGTTTATAATAGTATAGTTAAATTATGATATAATACCCAAGTTAAAGGGGTATTTATAAGCAAGCCAAAATAATAAGAATAAGCATCTTCTCTTTTATGAAAAATAATTGATCTAATACTAATCTAATATTAAATAAAAACACTTATCCATTTAATAAGTGTGGTATCATTGAAATCTAAAATT
Organism: Gigaspora rosea; assembly: GCA_003550325.1. NCBI lineage: Eukaryota > Fungi > Glomeromycota > Glomeromycetes > Diversisporales > Gigasporaceae > Gigaspora > Gigaspora rosea. The sequence continues at coordinate 101,116 of QKWP01001679.1, read as the reverse complement.
TCTTAGTGCCTACTATTGACTGGACGATTTAGTGGCAAAAGTCACTAATTTACTCACGACAAGAGGACCTGGGTAAATTACTATTATCCTCTCTAATCGATTTGAGTAATATTTCAAGTAGAAACTTGTCAGTAACAATACCTTAAAGCACTTGTACATTACATTAGGCTCAATTTACACAACTCAAATAAGGCTCAAACTAGTCTATATTGGTAATGTGAAATACATACGATCCATATAGTAGTATCATAACTCTTGCTGTATAAAGAAATAAAATAAGTAAATACAATAACCCTATCACAAATAATTTATAACCAACAAAAGCTGAACTCAGATTTTGCTAAAAATAAAATTAATAGTAATAAGGGAAACAATTGTACATTTGATTGTCTGTTACTCTGACACTTTTCCTCTGGTATTGACATAGAATAATGTTTAAGGACTGGACGAAGCTGTTTTTTAATCAGGAAAAGATAATATCAACGGGTTTTTTTTGATTATGAAAGATACACAAAATCAAAAATTGGCTCGAAGAAACTCAATGTAAAATGGTAGTGATGCACATGCTAAAAGAGACAAAGCTGTGGATATAAGAATTAATAAAAACAAAACCTGGTTGGAAAGATCTGAAAAAGGCTATCATAAAAATTATAAATACAGAAAATGACAATCAAATGAAAATCAACCATTTGAGAAACATTAGACAAAGGGAAAATGAGACAATACGGGGTTATACAAGTAGGGTTGAAGCCTATATTGAGGCATTGAAAACAGAGTAAGAGGTTATGAAAAATGAATTGGTTTCTGAATGGTTGCGGGAGCCCTATTGAACAAAGGTAGAGGTCTTTTGTTATACTAATTATAACACTACCAGAGAGTGTTTATTCCAAATTGAAAATTTTTGAAAGGACCGAAAACTCAATAATGAAAAAAACCTGTAGTGACAGTGGAGAAGAAATCTCAGTCAGGTGATTCAGATATGGATGGTATAGTTGTGGTGCTTGGAGCTTTGGCAATTAACTAAGTGAAGCATGATGAGGTAAACAAGATTGAGAAAATTGAGTCTGATATCAAAGAGTTAACAAAAGCAATAAGAGAGCTCATCAACTACAGTTCAGTGTTATGGTCAAGCCAAAAGAATCTAACCTCAGCGCCGAATTTTAGGACACAAAGAAGGAATTCTGAACCATATAGATGTTATAATTGTCAATGTGAAGGTCATATATCTCGTAATTGTTCAAACTGAGATAGTTAAAATTTTCCTGAAGAATGTAGAAATAAACAAAAGTATATAGAAATGAAAATGTTCATGTTGCAGGTGCAAACATTCGATTTTTCGAAATAACATTAAAGTCATGTAACCCAGGAATTGAATATCTAAAAATCTAGATAGTGAAAAAGGAACCTATTGTTATAGAACAATAGTTTATTATATTACCTTATTATTTTATTATTATTATTATATTTTATTAATTATATTGTATTATTTTATTATCTTAAGAAGTTAGAATAGTTAATACTGATTATAACGCTTATAACGATTATCACGCTTATAACGCTTATAACGATTATCACGCTTATAACGCTTATAA
>QKWP01001679.1:0-97549 GCA_003550325.1 Gigaspora rosea | reverse complement strand
CTATATTAACCGGTTCAGAAAACTGAAGCGACGTGTTGACCCTGACGATGACTTCCCTGATGCCTTTGTAATCCAACTCTTTATCCAAGGCCTTCGTCCTGAGTTTTCTATAAATGTACAAGCCTTTGAACCTGCTGATCTTGATGCTGCTATGAAAACTGCTCGTAAATGGGAAACTGGAAAACTTATGGCTTCTCCTAATACCGATACAGACCAAGCCATTAAACAACTAACTGAACAAATCGCTCAACTTAGTATTAACCTCGCGCAGAAGCAACCACCTGCTAACCTCTCAGTAAACTATGCTGATTCCTCTAAACAAGACAATCCGATTAAACAACCTCCTACCTGCCATTATTGTGGTCGAACTGGACACTTTATTGCACATTATCGTCTTAAAAAGAAGAATCAAAGTAATGAACGAGGAAGAAACAGACAGTCCAATAATAACAACTATCGACGTGACTCTTATAGAAACAGATCTAGAAGTCAAGATAATAGAGACCGAGATTATTACAATAGAGACCGAAGCCGCTCTAGAAATAGAAATAATCGTAATGATCGAGATGACTACCGATCTAGAAGTCGAGACTGATCTTCTTCTTGGAGACCTAGCAACCGAACCCCCTCACCCTACTACAGAAATATTAACTATCTTGATGGAACTTCTTCTACCACTACCACTACCAACTCACCTCTTGTCCACAAAAATGAGAAACGTTCCTAGACAACCCTTCTGTTCGTACTGCACTATCTTCTTACTTGTTCGAAGAAGCTAAAACTGCTAATTTGATCCAGACATCTGCTTATACTACACCTGTCAAATGTAATGTTAAAATCAATCAAGAACCACAAGAAGCTATTATTGACAGTGGAACCTCTATCAGCATGATCGCACACCAATTAGTCCAAGATCTAGGATTAAAAATAGAACAAGCCTCTCTTAGCCTTATCATACCTGCTACTAGAACCCCTTCTCGTCCTTTGGGAATTATTCGAGACTTACCTATAGAAATAGATGGTGCTATTATTCCTATTACCGTTGAAGTAGTCCCTGCCACCTCTTACTCATTATTGCTTGGAAATGACTGGTCAAAGAAAGTTGAAGCCAGTTACAATTGGAAAAATGGATGCTACTCTTTTAAATGGAAAAACAAGAAACATAACGTTTTCTACGTCCTATGAAAGTAACCAACCATTACCCTCACAACCTACTGTTACCGACCCTGCTAAATTAGACACTTATGAACAGGAATACTTAGTCCCTCAAGAAGCTTATGCTTTTATTACCACCCATGAACCAGACATTACCCCTACCTCTGATGATGATACCAACCAATGGATTATGCACCAGCCTAGACATAGAAAGCGTGTCCCTCCTAACTCTCGTGTATGTGGCAATTGTGGCTCACCTGAACATCTCTTTGCCAACTGCCCTACCAACCGTTGTAATCGTGTTGACAGGATGGACATATTGCTGTCCACTGCCCACAACAAGTACCAAAGCGGATCTCTTGCCGTACCTGCAATGGTAATGATCATTTGTACTGAAACTGCCCTGAAAATATTTGTCATACCTGTAGAGCAACTGGACATATTGCCATTGACTGTTCTTTTGGAGCCCTTAAAGAACAAAACCGAATTTGCCAATGTAGATGTAATCCGGATGATATTGAAGCCCGTCGAATGTATAACTTTAGTACAAGGCGTACTCACCACTGCTGTCACTGCAAGAAACCAAATAGACCGGAAGACCTACAAGTTCTTAACAATCAGTTTGTTTTCCGAGGATGTGTCTCTGACTATTATTATGAACTCCCTCTTGATGACCCTCAACGTATATATTATTATAGCCATGGAGGAGGACGTGGAACCCTTGTCCAATGTAAATTCTGTGGAGAAACTAGACCTACCTCTAAGATGAATAATCTAGAAAGCCTAGAACAAGCCCTTTGGTTTTGTGACCTTAAACACCTCTATGCTTATAAAGCAGGACAGGATGTTCTCTACAATGCAAATTATAATTTGTGGACCAGAATCAGACATTATACCGAGTCCAACAGGAGTGCTGGATCTCAGTATGAAATGAACCAGACCCGTATCTTTTTACTTGCAAATATTTTCTTACAAGAATTGGACCAAAGCCTGACTGAAGCCTTAGAACCTTTAATGACTGATCGTAGTAACCAACCTTGGAGTCAGGAAGAAATGCACTTAGTACTTCGTGCTGAACATGGTATATTAGAAGGGAATGAAGAATTTCAATTACAACAGACCCTTGAAATTTCCTTCGACACTAGCCATCCTGAATTCTGTAAAGAAACTGCTCTCGCTAATCTTAGAAGAAACTTCTCAGACACCCCTATTGACCTCTGCAAGGAATGTCTTCATGTTAAGCACCAGGAAGAACTTGATGAACATGATGGATACTGTACAGAATGTGTACCTCCACCACCACCAATATTCGAACCAGAACCAGAAGTTATATATATAGAACCTATTCAAAGTGATCAAAATACTGTCACTATCGAAGTTTTTGAAACATTACAACAACAAGTTGTCCAACAGAACCAGACCATTGAACAACTTCAACAACAAGTCCAAAAACTTGAAAACTTTAATCAACAATTACTTCGCCTTATTCACCAAGACACCCAGTACCTACAACAAAGAACTGAAACCCTTGCTACCCTGTTCGCAAATACAAATTTTTAGATAATCCTAGGCATGATGGCAAACTACCTGTTGACTCAGACAACTGTATTAACAGACCTCTTAAACCCCCTGAACACCCTATAAATTTAGTACCTACCCCTGTATATAGTATAGACACCCTTATTCCCTATGAGGAATATACGTTGACCCCAACTACTTCATTAAACACAGGTCCTCTTGCTGCAGATCAAGGACTTAAATTTAGACACTTACTTGAGAAATTTGCAGACATTTTCGCAACAGACATTAATGAATTAGGAAGGACTGACTTAGTTTCTCATCGTATTTTTACAGAAGATGTACCACCCATTCGCTCTAGACCCTATTCTATACCTCCAAGTGAACAGACATTTATTAAAGAGGAAATCCAACGAATGATGAAACATAAACTTATCCGGCCTTCGAATAGTCCCTGGACTTCCCCTGTTGTTCTAGTCAAGAAGAAAAATGGCAAACTACGCTTCTGTGTAGACTACCGAAAACTTAACAATGTTACTAAAAAGGATGCATACCCTCTACCTCGTATTGATGAAATGTTAAATACTCTTGCTGGATCGCATTGGTTTTCTACTTTGGACCTTGCAAGTGGATATTGGCAAGTAGCTATGCACCCTCGTGATAAAGAAAAGACTGCTTTTGTAACTCGCTATGGAACGTACGAGTTCAATGTGATGCCTTTTGGACTTTGTAATGCCCCTGCTACGTTCCAAAGACTAATGGACCGAGTTTATGAAGGGATTGCTTGGAAATTTGTAGTAGTATACTTGGATGATACTATAGTATACTCTCGAACATTCGATGACCACCTGAAGCACTTGAATGAAGTGTTTCACAGAATCAAACAAGCTGGTTTGCGACTTAATATCGAGAAATGTAACTTTTGGATGCAAAGATTACCCTTCTTAGGCCATATAATTGCACCTAGTGGAATAGCCCCTGACCCTACCAAAATTGAAGCCGTACAAAAGATCCAACCACCGCAGAATATAACCCAACTTCGCTCATTCTTGGGATTAGCTGGATACTATAGACAATTTATCCAAAATTTCTCTGCTATTGCTAAACCCTTAAATCGATTGTTACAAAAAGACGAACCATATCGATGGACCCATATTCAACAGGAAGCTTTTAATGAACTAAAAGACCGACTTACTGCTGCCCCTATATTAGCCTACCCTAATTTCAGAAAGACCTTTATCTTGGCCACCGATGCTTCTTACTATGGATTTGGTGCTACTCTCAGTCAATTGGACCAAAATCATAAGGAACACCCCATTGCCTATGCAAGCAAAAGTCTACGAAAAAAAGAAGTAAACTACGGCGCAACCGAACTAGAATGTGCTGCTGTAGTATGGGCAATCGAACACTTTCATAAATACCTAGGCGCTACCAAGTTCATCTTAGTTACAGACCATTCAGCATTGAAATGGCTACGTACTTCTGAACCTAAAGGAAGAATTGGAAGATGGATTCTTAAACTCCAACCTTATAACTTTGAAATCTTTCACAAACCTGGAAGAATCCACTCTAATGTTGATGCTCTATCACGCCTACCGACCCAGACACTTAAATCATCTAAATCATGAATTTAAACCGATATAGCCAACTTTAAAATTACCTAGAATCAGACAAGTTACCAGACGAATTTACAGACTATGAAAAGAAACAACTAATTAACCAGGCTAGATATTTTGAAATTAGACATAACCTCTTATATAAGAAGAACCGAAAAGATCCAGAACACCCCTTTCGAGTTATTAAATGGACAGAAGTAGAACCGATCCTATACATGATGCATAAACACCCTACTGCTGGACATCTGGGAACCAATGCTATGTACTATAAAATAGCTGAACGATATTATTGGAATCAAATGTATCGAGACGTCCAAGAATATGTAAAGACTTGTGAAACATGCCAAAAGAGACTTAAAGGACGCAAAAAAGAACCTCTCTATCCTATCCAAATAGGACGTGCTTTTGAAAGGATTGGAATTGACCTTGTCGGACCCTTACCTATAACTGCTCAAACCAATCGTTACATCATTGTTGCTACCGACTATCTAACAAGATGGCCAGAAGCCAAAGCTGTCCCTTATTCTTGAGCCAATACTCTTGCACAATTTATTTTTGAAGAAATTATCTGTAGACACGGAACTCCAAAGATTATACTTTCTGACCAAGGAAGAAACTTTATTAGCGAAACTGTATGGATTCTATGTGAAAAGTTTCTCATCAAATATAAATTCTCTTCACTATACCATCCACAGACAAATGGAATGGTTGAAAGACTTAATCGAACATTATGTAAATCTCTCGCGAAAGTAAAAGAAACAGATGATTGGGATTTACACATACCTGCTGTTCTCTTAGCTTATCGAACAAAGAGATATGCTGCTACTGGATACACTCCATTCCAGTTAGTTTATGGTAGACAAGCCACGCTACCCATAGAAGCACTTATTTCTTTATATCCTAAAGTAATTAATTATACAGAAATTAATATACAAGACAGTATATTACAATGAGCTTACTAATTAATAGACAAATTGCCAACCATACAAGAAGAAGCCCGAGAAAATACTAGGAAATCACAAGAAAAACAGAAAAAGTACTTCGATAAAAAGGTGAAAGAAGAAACCTTTGAAATTGGAGAAAAAGCATGGATACAACAAAAAGAAATAAAAATGTCTCTCTCTGCTAAATTTGAGGATAAAAGAATTGGCCCCTTTATAATTCAAGCGAAATTAAACAATGGTGCTTATAAACTTTGAGATATGGAAGGAAAAACCTTACAGAAATATTATAATAGTGATAGACTTGCTAAATATTATGAGATACAGACATGGGAACCTATAATTGTAATTGAAAATTAGAAATTTCTGGAAGAAATTTATTGTGAAAGGGAGTGACATTTGTGTAAAACTTTGTGCACAAGCTCCATGAAAATCTTCGTATTAAACTAACATTTATATAATCCTACACTCCGATTGAAATTTTCTTGAAATATTATCAAAACCCCTAAAATGGAATCTACCACTCTACAACCCAATACTATACTCGCTCTTTGAAACTTTCTTTCTATTTGGAGACAAGACCCTGCTGCCCAATACATTTAGGAATTTTTAGTCAAAATGTAATCCTATGGGATGACCAAAATCCAGAACAAGTAATTGATGTTACCCCAAAGGAAGAAACAGAACCCCTTGTCGAACTTAATGAATTACTGCGACCATTTGATAAAGACATAGAAGCCCTCTTATCTAAAAAACCGATTGAGAAACATAAAGCGATGACTCCATTGCTAAAAGACTTGACCCAGACTCTTAACCCTCAAAAGACCACCCGAACGAATCCTTTTCTTCGAGAAACTTGGACCGCACAAGTTGATAAGATCCTACAAGACCTACCTAAGTTTAAACAATCTCGCCGAGGACAAAGACAGGCTGTTGAAGCCCATTATTATTTGGGAACAATAATAGAGAAACAGACCGAATATAGAAACCAAATTAGAGAACAAATTCGAAAGGTAAAAGGAGACCGGAAAGCTCAAGACATCTGGAAAGGAGCCCAGAGAATTAGAAAAATCTTCACAATTTGTCCCAAGGACTTAATGTACCAAACCAATTACCTTTCTGTGACCCAAGTGACTAAACTGAAAGATGAGGTTTACGCCGCTCTATTGGAAGAATTAGAGAAGGAATTTACGGAGTAAATTTTCTTAAGGGGACGGAAATGTTATAGAACGATAGTTTATTATATTACCTTATTATTTTATTATTTTATTTTTATTATTATATTTTATTATTATATTGTATTATATTATTATCTTGAGAAGTTAGAATAGTTGATACCGCTTATAACGCTTATAACGATTATAACGCTTATAACGATTATCACGCTTATAACGCTTATAACGATTATAACGCTTATGACGCTTATAACGCTTATGTTGCTCTTGTAGATTATAGTGTTTATCATTGTAAATTAACGCTTATAACGCTTATTCTAAAATGTATTTAAAGACACAGAATTTCCCTTAGTCAAACTAGACCAAGACACCCCACTTCTCTTATACTTAATATACATCTTGTACTGGGATTTCTTAGGAACAGAAACCTAAGGATAGCCCTATATTAGATTATTAATAAAGAAACTATTTATCTTAATATCACCAAGTTTATTATCAAGTAATAGTAAAATCGATAATTCCTCATTGAATACTCTCACGAACTGCCCTTAGAGAAGAGTATAATTTCTTACAGACTAAGGAATTATACTACCTCTTGGACACCGCTATAAACCGATAAAGGATCCCTGTAGCCGTGTCGTTGTTATAGTAAGGAGTTAAAGAAGGCCTCCCTACTGTAACACTATATTCAACATAAGAAATTGTAACTTTCATAAAAGAAGACATATCGATAGTAATGAGAAGACGTCAACAAGTGAAAGTGACCAATAGGTGAATAAACAGGATGAAACTGGACATGATTCTGCAAAGTCACATGAGTCACGTGCCTTAAGTTCTGTGATGTATAATGCTGACAAAATTGAGTCAAGAGCTCAACATTCTAAAAAGGATTGCAAAGATGGAAGTTATCTTAACTCTCAGACAATTATTTAAGTGGTCCCCAAAAGTGCTATTAGAAGAATTAAGGGCATTAACGTGGAAAAAAAGAGAAAATGGCATTACAATGTTAGACACCAGTGTAAGTATAGTTTAAACAGAACCCCAAATAATCTATATAAGGTTATATTTGAGTATCATAGTAAAAATTTTTTGGTTAACACTTTTGGTTTGGTGTATATTAACTATATTTCACATATTAGATCAAACTTTTACCCGCCTTTAACATTTTTTGAAATACAATATCTCTAAAAAAAAAAAACAACAAACTTTCGCTCACTAAAAAAAAAAATAGAATTATAGTTCAAATAAAAAACAGATTTATACTCACTAAAAAAAAAAAATATACTTAAGCTCTTTAAAAAAAAAAGAACTTATGCTCACTAAAAAAAAAACATAAAACATATTTACACTTCCTAAAAAAAAAAGAATAAACTTATGCTTACATAAAAAAACAAACCAAAAAAAACAGACTTACGTTCACTAAAAAAAAAAAAAAAACAGTTCAAAATTTCTTAAGCCTATTTAATCCATAAGATATTCTAGATCATAAATATATATTCCGCAAAATGTATAAAAAAACTTAAAAAAAAAACTATTTTGTTTGATTTTTATCTAATTTTTGCATTTTTCTGATTTTTGCATTTTCCTGATTTTTGCATTTTTTAAATTTTGATATTTATTCCGTCCTGAATTTTTCATTAGCATATTTCAAATATAAGATTTATAAAAATTACTCCATTAGCATTCTTTTAAATATACCTATTTTGCTATTTAGCTATTTTCAAATATAACCTTTTTTCTAATACCTACTTTTCAAATATAATCTTTTTTAAAAAACAGGCCTCCATTAGCAATTTTTCAAATATGATCTCACATAGATTGTTCAGCGTTTTGTCTGAGTAGTTTAGAAATAGGTATTAAGCAGGATGGGAATATATCTATGAGTGTAGTTACCATTAATGGAGAAAAAACAAATGCTCTGATTAACCCAGATCTTAGCTAAATCTAATGCATACAAAATATGCAAAAATGAGGTATTTAGTTTGGAGATCAGTAAATGGAAAAGGAAGGATGCTGACGATAGTGTAAGCAATTTTTTGGGTTACATACCAAATATGGAAGTCAAAGCCAAAAGTGTGAAAGTTGTTCAAGGGTTTTATGTTATAGCATCAGCTAGTTTCGATGTACTACATAGCATGCTATGGATAGCGGCATCAAGGTGTGATCTAAAGTGAAAAAATAACCAGTATTGGTGCTCAATCACTTCTAGCTATAAAGAGGCATCTTTCATAGCAACTACTATACCTGAAAGCTGGATAAGCTGGAATGATAAGAATGATAAATTAGAAAACAATAAAGAAGAAAAGAATAGTATATTGTCAGTGTGTAGTGTTTATATAGATCAGTCAGAAATGATAAACATGGATGCAGAAAGTGACAAAATTTTAGTCAAGACCAGGAATAGTCAACACCTATCAATGGAAGAGGTAAAGCCAATCAATAAAGATTAGCTTAAAGAATCAAGATCTAAAGGACGTGTAATCTATTGGAATATTGATCAAGAAAATAAAGCTGGAATTATAAATGTTAGGGGTTTGGAGCTAATCATGCACCTTACAAAGGAGAATAGCAAAATATTAAATATCAACAAAGAACTCCATATGTCAACAGGGAGTACCTACTTGAACAGTTGATGGAAAAGGCTCCAGAGACTTTTGTCTTTGAACTTTCTGAGATAGGCAGGACTAAGTTAATCGAATATGAGATGCAAACGGGCACAAAAATAATTTCTGAAATCCGTATGAGACCCCTTTGCATTAATAATCCTGAACAAGCTTTAATAATTGAGAAGTAGCTTTGTGACATGGTGATACAAGGATTACTAAAAAAAGAAAAAGGGCAATATGCATATTATTGTTTCCCAGATAATAAAAAGGAAGGAGGAACTGATTAGCTTTGGATTGTAGGTGACATGTGGCCCCTGAACAAACACATAATAAAGGATAGTTATCTGATACCAATGATTAGAGACATTCTTGAATTAGCAGTTGGCCACAACTGGTATTCTTCGGTTGACACATATAAGGGATATTTGCAAATCCAAATCTGAAAGAAAGACAGAGATAAAATCACCATAGCAATCCCAATTGGACTATTATAATACACCGTTATGTGTATGGAACTGAAAAATGCTAGTGAAAAATTTCACATTTAATGGACCTTGTGCTCAAAGTAGAGGTCTGACTCAATGAATACTATTCACTGAATATTCACTGAATATTCAAATATTCTAATATATAATTTTTCACTTAATGAATATTCTAATATTTAAAATTTCACTTAATATATTCATTGAATATTCATTGAATATATATATATATATATATATATATATAATTTTATATAATTTTATTTTATTTTTTAATAATTTATTTGTAATTTTATTGGCTAATATAAGTGAGATATTATAAAATTTTTTAATTTGAAATATATTTAATATTCAATGAATATTAAAAGTATATTCATTGAATATTTTCAAAATTTTTGAACAATATTCGAATAAAAAAATATTGAACAAATAAATATTCGAATACTTATTTTTTGACCAAGTTAGACCTCTAGCTCAAAACAGACAAATAGTGAGGTATCACTGCAGCTTACCAGGATGATATAGGCTTGTAGACCAATAGTTCAATCGAGGATTATATCAATTTATTTGTCAAATTGGCATGCAGATTTAAAGAAGTCAGGTTGATATTTGCCACCAAGAAATGCCATTTACTCTATAAAGAGCTGTGTATATGTGTATATATACTTTTGTTGTTAGTAAAGATAGAATAAAAGTCAACTCCAAGCATACTAAAAAAATTACAAAATGGCGAACTCCAAGTACTTTAACAAAGTTTGGTCATTCCTAGGAATGATGACAATTATCGCCACTTTATTAAAAATTTTAGTAAAGTGGCAAAGCCACTAACAGATCTAACCAAGCAAGATATAGGGTACAAATAGGTACCGAGCAAGAAGAAGTATTTCAGGCCCTGAAAAGTTCATTAATGGAGAACATCATGCTAAAAGCACTGAATTGGGAAGGAGCCAGAAATGAAAATTGACCATATCAAATATTCACGAACACCTGGAATGTATCTCTAGATGTAGTTTTGGAGCAAAGAGATAATGAAGGTTGATTGTAACCAGTGATATTTGAGTTATAAAAATTAAATAAATGAGAGATGAATTACACGGTGACAGAGAAGGAATGTTTGGGAATTGTCTTTGGATATCATATGAATGAACGTTATGTTGGGAGAACCACCTTTGATGTGTGAGTCGATTACCAGGCCTTGGAATGTTATTCAATAAGGCATTGCTTAAGTGACGACCTATGCGGTGGATACTAGCACTTCAAACATTCAATTTTTGTATTCAAAATAAGCCTGAAAAATCTATTGTAATGCCAATGGAATTTTAAGGCACTCAAATCTACTAAAACAACTTAGCCATATAGATGAGGAGTATGTTGAAAGTTTGTTGATACATGTAAATGAGGATAACCAAAGGTTGGAGGATTTGAAAGTCATAGTGCATTATCTGAAAACATTCTCTTGGCCATCTCATATGACAAAAAGGAACTTGGGACATTTGAATCCAAAATTAAACTGCTATTGCCTTCTAGACAAACTATTATTTTATAGGGCTACGAATAGGAAACCACCAAAGCAGGTAGTCTTTATGGACAAGAAGAAGGAAATGATAGTAAAGGCAAATTATAAAGGAATTGGAATAAGGAAGCATATAATAACATATTTGATTTGTCAAAAGTGCGAATTGAAAGTTCCAAAGAAACCAATTCATGTTGCAGCTACGAACTGAATATTCCATAAATTATATGTTAACTGTATAGTTTCAATGCACCAAACTTGTGCTGGGCATGAGTATATCATAGTAGCCGTAGAGGATTTAACTGGCTATATTGAAGCTTGGGCTTTGAAAAAGAAAAATGCAAAGAGTATTGCCCAATTCATTTGGGATAATATAATTACCTGACATGGGTATTTCACAGAATTAGTGTCTGATAGAGGCACTGAATTTAAAAACAGTCTAATGAATAAGCCCACTGTTAATTAGGAGTGGATCAGAAATTCATAGCCAGCTACCACCCTGAAGCCAATGGGAGGTCAAAGAGATCTATCTGTCCAAAAACTTAATAAGATTTTACGCAAGTTATGCGCTAAAAGTCAAAACTGTTGCCATGAATACTTGTGCAAAGCAGTATGGGCAATAAATATAATAGTTGAAGAAATTGGATATTCTCCCTTTTGCCTTGTTTATAGCAGAGATGTGGTGACACTAGTGGAATTAATGATTAACATGTATCAAATGTTTGTAATGAAAATGTCGTGAACTACTGAAGAGCTATTAGAGTATTGAGCCCTGCAAATAAAAAATTTGAGTTATGAATTGAAAATGTCCAGGTGAACTAGGATGAGATAAGGAAATGTTGAAAGCTCTTCTATAATAGACATTGTCTGGATTACAATGAGAAAATTGATGTAAATAATTTGGTCTTGGTATACAATTCAACCTTAAAGACTTCCTTATTCCAGAAGCTCAACTATCAGTGAATGGGTCTGTATGTGGTTTGAAAAATTGGGAACATAGCCAATTTTATCTTGCTGAACTTGATGGTACCAAATTAAGGGATCCATTCACGAGAAATAGAGTCAAAAGATTAAGGGGTGTTATGAAACAACGAATGAAGCTGGGGAAACGAGTAGTGATCTTAGGGACAAGACCATGGGGGTCCAGCTCGTGTCATGGAGGAAATAAGTATATGGTATATTTAGTGAAAGTGATCGATTTAGATCTCTAAAAGATAATAAATAAATTAAATAAATAATAGAAAATAGAAAAAAAATAAAAATAAATATATATATAATAATAATAGTATCAATAAGTTATATGCATCTGCTAGTTTGAAGAGATCAATCATCACATGTCATGTGATGATCAATTAGGTAAGATTAGGGTATCCAGGATTATGCAATGTGATGAGATAAATTATGCGGCCGAACTAAGGTTGATTAAGCGATGGATGTGAAATAAATTTAAAATTATATGATCAATTATGCGATTTTTATTATTGTATGCTATATGTAATCAGTTTTATTCTTCAGAATTTTTTTGGACACTTGCTTAAGATTTTACTTTGACTATGCTCATAATTTAGGTTCATTCATGTTCTACATCAGAAATTTTTGGAATTTACTTTCTGCCATCCAAATTACGTATCCACCTATATGTGTGGATAATACAAACTCCTGGAGAGGAAATAACCAATCGGAGAGAGTGACAGAAATAAAAATTTTATATATAATAAACATTATCTAACCCTATAGATTCTAACATTACAGCTCTAACCCTAAGTTTTTATCTCACACACTTAGTTTATTTACAAAATCAGGTTTGTATTACCCCGCAAATAAGTAAAATACCAAGGCACAAATTAAGTATTGCAGAATAAAGTTAACATCTCCCAACAGCCAATAATATTTCAGGCACATAACTGAGTACTTTTTTTTGTCGAATTATGCAAAGCATATGCAATACGAAAATTTGGTAAATTATGCGCATATTATGCTTTTGCATAATCCTGAACACCAAAGATAAAGTACTGAATTATATGCTCCGAAATGGGAAATAAATTATGTATCACATAAGAATTAGTAGTACAAGATAGTATACCAAAGTATGATTGAGTATGCATGAATAATGTTGTAATAATATGTAAATAATTTAAGAGTTTATGATAGTATAGTTAAATTATAATGTAATTATCTGAGTCAAAGGGTATTTATAAGCAAGCCAAATTAATAAGAATAAGCATCTTCTCTTTTATAAAAAACAATTGATCTAATATTAAATAAAAAGACTTACCCATTTAATAAATGTGGTATCATTAAAATCTAAAATTTTTTAGTACCTACTATTGACTGGACTATTTAGTGCCAAAAGTCACTAATTTACCCATGACAATACCAATTACACTTCAACCATGTATAGTGATGAAATATAAATATATCAATATATAGGTTACAGGATATGATAAAGGTCAGATATGCAATATATAGAGACCTAATAAATAATCTATTACTAAATCACTACAATAAAATAAAGATACTAATACTGGTGATGCTAATATGAGAATATTAATAAAATGATATCAATAAGAATAATAGATAGAAGATGAGATTAAAATGGAGTTTATGTAGACAGATATTTGGTTAAATTTTGATCAGGTAATCTCAAAGAGAGTCAGTATAGGTAAGTACTACAAGTGCAGGAGTTTTGCAGAAGGGGTATAGTTGCTTGTAAATGAACTAGCTGATACTAGTATTAACCTATGAAAAACTATAAAAACAAGCATAACTTTTAATTCAGTAATCAGGATTCGATAAAACAACTACCAATTGATTTAGCTTATCAAGACAGATCTAATAGAACCCTGAAGAACTTTGATACAACTCAAATAATTCTAAAAAAGGAAATTTTGCATAGGAATTCATCAAACGTTGCATTTTTATATAGTAAATTTTCAAATTTTGCTCTAGTTTATACATCTATTTGGCTAAAATACTGCTAAAATTATACAAACTCAGATTTGAGTTGTATCAGAGTTCTTCAGGTCCTGTTCTAATGAGCTATAAATCGTCCCTGTATGACCAGTATTGAAATCTTATGTTTTTATATTCTCATAAGAACATTACTTTTTATTTGAGAACATTGCAAAATTTAAAATGTTCTCTATTAAATTTTTTTGAGAACATTAAGTTTGAAAAATATATCCTCTATCTAAATATATAAAGTAATAAAATTTTATTTTTATTAATATAGCAGTTTAAAATACTTATGTCCATAAATATTTAATAGTTAGTTAGTTGTAGTAGAAAACAATTTATTTGTTCTTTAATCATAGAAAAATTTTAAAAAATATAATTTATTGGTTTGTCCATTTACAGTTTGGTGCAATATAGATTTTATTTTGCATTTTTGATATACGCATAATATTATCATATAAATACCAATTATATCAATATTTAATATAAATTTTTAGAGTGCTAAACTCACTATTGTATGATGATAATAAAATTTTTACAAGAAAATTAATTAACAAATCTTTAGTTATTTTTAGCTTGCAAAATTGTGCTCGAAGCAAAAAAGCTAAATATTAGCTTTAGATCAGAAGAGCTAGAAGCGAAATGTAAAATAAAAGGAACAGAGACGGAGATTGTTAGTCTAGTTAAAGAAGAAGACTTGCAAAGTTTTCTTAAAGAAAAAAGGTTAAACATCTTTCTGCTAGAGCAAGTTTTGGATTCAAAAAGTGAGAGAATGCTTACATAGAAGCAGTATAGACAAATAAGAGGCATGCCGGCAAAAGGAAGAGCACCCAAATAGTATACAAACCTTGAAGTAAGCATTCTAGAAGACTTGTATAGCAGGAAACTAAGAGCTCCATATGAAAAAAAAACTTCTTACATATAAAAGCTAATTTGGAAACAATTAGTGAAGACAAGCGAAAACGGGAATAGCTAGTTTTCAGAAGAAGAAGTAATGAAATGGAGCTAGGAAGAATCACGAGCAAAAAGACCCCACAGGAGTTTCTCATAGAACATTGGAGAAAGGACTCAGTGAATAAGCAAGGCCTAGCTATAATTAAGCAGTGCGGGGGCTGCGAACTAAGAACGAAGAAGCTGAGCCAGGCTCTGCATGTCAAGCAAGTATAAAGGTCTGGAGTAAAAAGAGGGTACTTAACAAAAAGTAGTTAAAGAAGGCAGAGGTCTCTAACAAAAAATGTAAAAAGCTAAGTATTCCCTGGGAGAACGTAGTAGAAAAATACCCTGAGACTATGGAAATAGAAGAACAGATTTTAGTAGAGATACCTATAAACACCGTTAATGAAGAGTACATGAAAGCTAATATCATGGAACAAGAAGTAATAAGAGAACTTGAAAAGGTGGCAGAGAGGATAAACTCATGGAAGACGATAAAGGCTTTTATAGATGGGTCTCTAACTAACTCCAAAGAAGAAGGAACTCGAATGGGTGTAGGATAGGTGGCACTTAATGAAGCTGCTGATCATGATAGACAGAGTAAAGAAACATTCTGCTGTAGATTGGAAGAATGGCCATCATCAACTCAGGCGGAGTTGGGAGCAATATGGATGTTACTATTAGTAGCCCCAGAAGAGTCAAAGGTGCAAATATATACTGACAGTCTTGCAGCAATACAGGCGATCAAGAAGACAGAAAAGCTTAAAAAGTTAAGAAGCTGTCTTAAGATGCAGAATGCAAGCCTGTTTTGGCAAATTTCTCGAGTACGAAAAATCAAGAAGCTATTAGTAGAGTTGCACAAAGTCAAGAGGCATAGTGGTGTTGCAGAAAATGAAGAAGCAGACAAACTTGCAAAAAATAGGGCCAGAAGCAGCAGTGTCATAAGTATCAAGTGGCCCTGGACCAAGATTCAGCAAGTAGTTCCATATTGGAAGAACTTCATAATTGATAGCCTGATTAGGAAATTCATGAACCAAATAGCAGCAGCAATACAAGATGCAGAATGGGTAGGACTAAAGAGGTTTGAAGAAAGGAACTTTGAAAAAGAGGAGGGTAATATAGATTGGAAAGAAACATGGTGGTTTTTAGGAAGGTATAAAGGAAGGAGATGTACAAATGAAAGGAAAAATAAGGAATGAATTTTTAGAACAAAGTGCCTTATGGCCTTTTGCTAACGATGTCAGAGCTTAGAGTAAGAAGGTCAGACCTATACAAAACGGACATTTGTGTGACCTGTTAGCAAGCCAGAAACGTTAGAACACCTGTCAAGATGGTGAACTATCAGGAAATTTGGAGAATGATAGACAAAGAAACATGTGAAGAAATGAAAAAAATACTCCAGGAAGATTCTAGTACGTCTGCAGAAGTAGCGATACAGGAATTGGAAAGAAGAATTTTTGGCAAAGGGGAGGAAGAGAAAAAAGTCACAAGAAACCAGTTAATTCAAGGACTTATATCTCGGAGTTGGAAGAAAAAAGTGGAAAGTCTAATAAAGGACAAAGCCGGGACAAGAAGGGCTTTAGATACAATTATTGAGACTGTTAACGTGAGGTTTTGGCAGCATATTTGGAACTTCAGATGTGAATTTCAAAATAACTGGGAAAAAGTAGAGAGGATAACTACCTTAGCGAAAAGAAAAAGCTGAAGCAAAAGCAAGAACAAGAGTATGAAAAAAAAGAAAACACACTCCGAATAGCGAAACCAGTCAAATCGCAAAGCATAGCCTAAAAAAAAAGAAAGACTGGAAAAATGGAGCGAGAGTTTTAGCAGAATCAAATATAAACAATTTAATCCTAGAGGGAACCAAGCCGACTTGGTCTTCGTGGGTTAAGTTTAAATATTTAGATTTGGAAGCATTTGGCAAATCTGATATGTCAAGCAATTGCCAGCTAGTAGCAGGAGGAAACATATTCTCAGTAAGTTGAGAATCCTAATCGAGGTAAATAATTGCTAGGCGGGTCGCACCTGGACGTAATGTTGGGTGAGCTTTCTGTTAGAATAGTATTACAATAAATATGTAAACTTTAGTTTTTTATATATAATAAAGTCTATAGACACAGAAGGCAGGATTGCTGAATTTTAAAAAAATCTTTAGTTATTATAATTTTAACCTTTGCGCTATGTCTTAAAATTTTATAGTAAGTAATTTTGAATCTATAAATTTACTATATAAAAAAGAATAATACATTACATTTACTATATTTTTTTATTTATTTAAATATTTAAGAGAAGTCAGTAGCTTATTTAAAACTAAATATACAAACCATATCAAACTAATAAAATCTCTATATTAATAAAAAATCTCAAATATAAATTTTTTTTAAAAAAAAATATATTATAAATAACTTAGTATATTTTAGTTAAATAAATTATATTTTTTATTATTTTATTCTTTTATTATTAATAATTTTTTAAATATATTAATTGAAAAGGGTGTGGCGCCTTAGAGAAGTGGTCAAGGTGTCACCCCCCAAGCGGCAGGTTGACAGTTCAAATCCCACTGGCAATGTTTTGGAGTTAAATCTGTATTCGATGATTGTGGTTTATGAGCGGTTGGGCGCTAAACCTGTAACCTTGGTTCCACCATTTTGAATGGGAGCCTGCGGGCGCAATGATGTATGTGTTACATCGCAAATCCAAGGAACTGGAAAAAACCCACAAGAATCAGTTTGGCAAGACCCGAGTTAGGAGGTAGTAAAAATCGGTTCTTATGGTATGCGCCAGAGAAGGCGGATACTTCGATCGGAATAACCCTAATAAGGGCAGGTAGCTTCGGTTATCAAAGCCGGGCAATGGTACATGTATGGGACATGGAAGGTGTTCCGGTAGGCTTTTGTGCGAGGGTAAAGTAGCCCTTAGGTCGTTGATGTCTAAAAGGGTTGTGGCCTACAACATCTGTATTAAATATAGTGCATCGGTAGTAATAGGAGAACTATGAACCAGAGGGTTTAAATAGACAATTCCCGTAGTTGGGTTGTAGGTATGGCAGCTAGTGTAGAACCTGTGGGCGGACTACTTAAATTAGGCACCAAAAGTGCACGTGTGGCTAGTTGTATCCTCATTCATGTAACAAATATTACGTCACTATAACTCATAATAAAATCCCGGCCATAGCACACGGCCTCTAAACTTAAAAAAAAAATATATATATATATTAATTGAAATAAAAATTAAAATAACAAAAAGAAGTATAAAAGTATAAGTATAAGAATGAAAATGAGAGAAAAAATAAAAGCAAAGGAAAGAGAATGAGAAAGAGTAATAGATTTATTGTTCTTTTTCTTTATATCAAATAAATTACCGCTAACATTTATTAGATAATATTTAGGATTAGGGGGTCAAGAAAAATCTTACGTTAGTTAAATTTGATTGGCTAAAATCCTATTTATAGATCTTATCTGGGGGTGTGTAAGTCCCTATAGTAAATGTTTATTAGGTAATAAATATCAGCGCCCTTATCTTAATTGAGTTATTTGGTATATACTGTAAATAGTACTTATGCAATATATATTGGCCATTTCGTTTGTTCTGGCTGAAAAAAGCTAAAAATTAATATTGTCTATATATAAAAATTTTTAAATTTTAATAACTTATCAATAAATTTTTTTATGTCAAATAATATAGGTCTTGGGCTATCTTTTGATATATATTTTACTATTCTTCTATAAGCAATTTGTTATGTAATAAATTTTTTAAAAATTTTAATTTTTAAAAAAAAATTAAATAGAGCTTCTATCCTACTTTTTAAGAGCCATTCGAATCCAATTCGGATTCTACTTTGTGTATTCGGTTAATAATTCGAATCTGGGTAAATCCGGATTTAATTACTGAATTCGGATTAAAAACAATAAAAAAAAAATCAAGTGCATATATATGCAATTTGAATTTTAGAATGCTCTAAATTGAATTTTTAATAATAACCTATATTTTACAAAATTGCTTATTGATTAAACTTGATTAAAGATGCAATTGTAATCTAATTCCTCAAACCCTATATAGTAGATGATACAATTCGCTAATGCTAACTTCCAAGCAGAAAACCTGCTTAGCGCTTTTAGACCGAATTCTGAATTAAGTCGTGAGAGAATAATGGAGCAAACTTATTATATCGAATTCAAGCGAACATCCAGTAATTCTCTTTTAAATGCATTGCACAAAATAGCACCCATGGGCGTTCAAACCAATTGCTTATTTTATATAAACTTTATTTAATAACAACAATATATTCGTGAACTAATTAACATACAGTGGGCTACCATATTATTGTAGACACTTTTTAAAAATTTATACAGAGTTAAATATGTAAGATATTAAGCTAAAAATTAAATTAAAATTTCTTTAAATCTATATCTTTTAAATAAAAAAAATTATAAATTTTTATGCAGTACTTTTCAAGATAATTAAAGTTACACAAATTTGTGCAATATTACACAAGACCAAAATTAGTAATTTTTACAAATTTGTTATTACAATTTTTATATATTAAAAATTAATATTTTATTAAAATAAAATTACTAATATTAAAAATTATATGTTATTTTAACTTTTTATAAACTTTTTAAAAAATTATTATAGTATTAAATAGTATAAAATAAAATAATTAAAATATTAAATTTAATTAATAAATTACTAAAAATAGTAATTTTATTACTATATAGTAATTTAATGAATATTTTTTAAAAAAATTTAAAATTTTTAAAAATATATATAACTTTTTATGCTAAATAACTTTATTTAAAAATAAAATTAGATTACTTAATAAAAAATTATATTTTATATATGTTAAAGTTAAAAATAGTTATAAATTTATATTATATAAATTTTTTTTAAATATTTCAAGAACTAGTAATTAAAATTTAATAATTTTAGTATCATTAGAATAGTATTATTATAAAGATTTAATAATATAAAAATTATTTGGATATAATAGTTAAATGCTTAAAAATTTAAACTTATGTATTTTTTAATTATAAAAATTACTAATTTCGGTCATGTACAACATTACACAATTTTGTGTAACATTAATTATCTCAAAAAGTACTGCATAGAATTTTTTAAACTTTTTTTTATTTAAAAGATATAGATTTAAAGAATTTATAATTTAATTTTTAGCTTAATATCTTATATATTTAGCTCTGTATAAATTTTTTAAAAGTGTCCACAATAATATGGTAGGCCATTGTAATTATGATAATTTAAATATATCGTTTAAGATATATTTCGTACACTTGCCCGCTAAATGAAATAAGATATATCGCTCATAATAAATGTTGATTGTCATTAAGTGGTGCATAAAAATTAAAATTATGAACTTTGAAAATAAAAAATACAACTACTTTATATTTACCTGCACCGACTTTTAATAATATAAATCATGTTTTTCTGCTTTAGACAACTTGGAAGTAAATGCCTTATTTTTGCCCTCAATTCTGAATCCATATTTATAATAACATCCAATTTAGGGTATTCTATCTGCATCTAAATTCAATAAAATTGATTAAAGCATTTATGACTTGATTTAGTAAATGCTAACTTCTTGAAAGTTGTTTTATAAAAGTACGCCTCCAAGTGTCTCCGTGTAGAGTTATAAAAAAAAAGTTGTTTCATAAAAGACGCACATGAATGCTATTTTAGAAATATCAGGTTAGAAAATTAACCTTTATTTCAAAATAATACACTTATACACGATAATTATGAACTAATCTATTACGTATGATATAACTAAGAGATGAACGATCTATAAAAAAAGCTAATAGTAAACTTCCTTTATAAATAATCAATATTTTTTATGTGGGAATAGTTTCTATTCGATACACTAATCATGGAAACCAAACAATTTAGCATTAGTTAATATATGATTATTAGTGTAAGCTACGATGGAAGACTACGACACAATAAAAGAGGATTTCGGATACTATTCTGATGATTACACTAATGAAATTTTTGAAAATCAGGAACCTCAGGTAAAACCTTATCAGCAACGACTGTTACACCTAGCACTCAAACAACGCATTCGTTTTCTATATCTTCAGAAAGTCAAAAAAAGGTAATAAACGTAGTGGTAAACTAGAGATTTTGCATAACTAACAATTTAAAAATTTTCAGTTAAAAAACCTGAAAATAAAAGGCCATACAAACGTAAAAATCCATCATTCACTCATGAATATTTTGAAAAAACGGTAAATAATCAAAATGAAGAGATACAAGTTTGCAAAATCATAAATCAAAACGGTAAAAAATGCGGACAAGAATATAAGAATGTAGAAAGCTCAACCGGAAATCTTATTACGCATCTCAGAGATATTCATGGAATCGTTTCACAGAATGATATAGAAAATGTAAAAAAGATATTATGTATATATAAAAATAAAAAATATAAAATTAAATTAAATTAAAAAACAAATACCAATAATTTTTAGCTGCGGAACTCCAAAATTACTGATTTTGTACGAAAACCTCATCCCCATCCTCAACATATTCAGAAAAGACGTGAAGAAACACTTTTCAAGTGGATGTTACGTTCAAACCAGCCTCTTTCCATGGTTACTGACGAAGCATATAAAGAAAAAATGGCTAAATTCGATCACCCTTTTATTATTCCGGGAAAAAAAAAAATTAGAACAATAATCGCCAAAAGTTATAATTATAATCAGGAAAGTTTAAAAAACCTTCTTCAAACTGTAGAAAATATTTCACTTACAACGGATCTCTGGTCCAGTAAAGCTAAGCACGGATATCTAGGAATTACCGCCACTTGGATTATGCCCAATTTCGAAATTAAAGATATTATGTTAGAAAATAAATACGTTCCTTCGCCGCATACTAGTAGAGTTATTGCTGATGAACTTTATAAGTGCATCGAGTTGTGGAATCTCGAAAATCGCATAACATCAATCACTACTGATAACGGCACTAACATGGTCTTTGCTTTTTCATTATTAAATAAAAAAAATGGATGTAAAAATATCAAACGTCTTTTGTTTTCGGCCCATAAGGTAGATCACCCTATTTCCGTAAACTACCCTATTTCTGTAAAATCTCTTTCTTTTTTGTTGCTGCGCCATTTTTAGAACAATTGATGTGAGTTCATAATAAATAGCCTTGGTATACGACATGCTTGATCAAACTTTACTATTCTACCATATTTATTACATCGTTGCCATATCAGTTAACTATTTAATTGAT
The DNA here is from genome assembly GCA_003550325.1 of Gigaspora rosea. Classification (NCBI taxonomy): domain Eukaryota; kingdom Fungi; phylum Glomeromycota; class Glomeromycetes; order Diversisporales; family Gigasporaceae; genus Gigaspora; species Gigaspora rosea. Next base: position 75,410 of record QKWP01001679.1, on the reverse strand, counting down.
TATCTGATTGGCTCAAAGTTCTTTAATTTTAAATTTTTAGCGCTATTTCTAATTTATTTGCTACCCATTCGCTCTTATTTTATTTACCTAAATATAAAAAAAATGTCAATTCTGGTTAAAGTCAGTTCAGATAATAATAAAACAAACAAAAAAAAAATGCGAACTTATCTTAAAAGTTTTCGGATCAGCCCATTAACCTGATTGTTCATTGTGCAAATTGAAAAGTACATACATATGTACGTATGTGCATATATACACAAAAGCCATAGCGACAAAGTATTTTCTTTTTCTTTGTTTGTTTGTGGCGTAATGAATAAAAAAAGTCATTTTTTTTCTGCACTATATATATAAGTTCAAGATCTTCCTAACTTTATCTTAAAACTTTATTCAACCTATTTCAAATTTCGATACCATTAGTTTGTCTTTATTTTATCTGCTATAAACGCTATGAATACTGTAAATGTTATGAATTATAAAGCACAAGAAAAAAGGGTTAAGAAAAAATAAAAAACAAATTAAAAAAAAATTAAAAAAAAACAAAAAAAAAATTATATAGAAATTTTCGATCATTTACTGTACCCAATCATTCGTTTATTGCACCTGACCTTTCATTATACTGATGAATGTATGTATGTACGCGTATGTATATATTATTTTTAATCTTTTTTTTCGCGACACATATAAAATATTACACACACTTACTTTATAGTGTTGTGGATATTTTTTTTTTAGCACTTTAATGAAAAAAAAAGTCATTAATAAAAGTTCAACATCAAAAAACGCTTCAACAAAATTTACAAAACGACCAAGAAACTTCCCATCAAGCCTCTATTCGTGCTGCACTTGAATTTCTTGAAGCCCAAAAAACTAGCTCAGCACCATCTTTAAGCATTTATAGAGTTGCTCTTGAGTTTGGTATTGTGAACCAAACCTTACGTGATACTATAAAAAATGGTGTTCCAAATCGTCGTGGTCCCCCTACTATACTTACGGCTTATGAAGAAAAGGAAATAGCCGGTTATTGTTTAAATATGCAGCAACTTGGGTTTGGACTTACCAAAGAGGCCGTCAATATGATGGTTATGCAGATTCTTAGTTCCTGAAACCAAAAACATCCGTTTAATGGTGCTCCTGGTAATAAGTGGTGGAAAAGGTTTATGAAAGACCACCCTGAACTTTCATTTCGTACACCTCAAGAACTTTCTCAAGCACGTGCAAGTAAAGCCAACCCAGTTGTTCTTAAAGACCATTTCGAAAAACTTAAAAAACTTTTTGATGATTATTCTTTAACTCCCGATCGAATCTGGAATATGGATGAATCGGGATTTAATATTTCTGCCCGATTACAAAAAGTTATAGCAAAAAAAAATGCCCGACAAGTTCACAAAACTGCAGCTGGAAATTCGAAAGAACACATCTCTGTATGTCCAACAACTTCAGCAGCAGGAACCTATATTCCACCATTGCTTATTTACAAAGGAGTTAATGTTCTTGATGGATTGTTATCTGGTTTATCTGTTCCATCTGGCACTGTTGCAGGTTTCACTGATACTGGTTATATGCATGAAAACATTTTTAGAATGTATATTGAACATTTTAATAAATCAATTTCACCTTTTAGACCTGTTTTACTTATGCTTGATGGACATGCTAGTCATATTGATTTGATTAGTATTAATTATTGCCGTGATAATTGAATTTTATTATATGTTCTTCTATCAAATACAACTCATATTCTTCAACCTTCTGAAATACCTTTTAAAAAACTTAAACTTGAATATGATAAAGCTTCTGACAATTTTAGATTTACTAATAACCAAAGAATTGTTACAAAATATTCTTTTGCACAAGTTTTTGGTGAAGCTTTTTTTAAAACTTACACTCCTGCAGCAATTAGAAATGCTTATACTGCAACTGGGATTTGGCCTTGGAATCCTAATGCAATTAATCCAAACCGCTTGGCACCTTCATTATCAACTGAAAAAAAGTTAGAAGTTTCTTTTAAACCACAACATGAACATGATACAAGAAGTTATAAAATTGCACAACTTGAAAAAGAAAACCAGCAATTAAAAGAATATATTCAAGTTCTTGAAAGTCCTGGAACCACATATTTGTTAAAAATTATGAAATATCCATTTATGAAGACTTTTTCAAATGAAGAAAAGCCTAAAACTCGACTAAAGCTTTTAAATTTGGAAGTTTAGTAACTTTTGAAGATATTACAAAAGAATTACAAGAAAAAGAAAATATTAAGCAAAAGAAAATAGAAGATATAAAATTAAGAAAAGAACAAAAGGCAAAAAAAAAGCAAAATAGGTAAGTTCAAAATTTAAAAAATTAATTACAAAAAAAAAAAATATATAAAATATAAAATTTTTAAAAAATTTATATTATATTAACAGGAATAGGATAGCAAGTTTAAAATTGTTATAAATTTTAAAGAATTTAGCTTTATTTGGAAAATTTTTTTTTTATATATAAATATTATTCGATTTAGATATTTTTTAATAATAAATTGATTATATATATTATATATATTTTTTAATAAAAAAATATTAATTTTTAAAAAAATTTTATATATAATAAAAAAAAGTTTACGGAAATAGAACAGTATACCTTACCATTTAGTTGGTGATTGGAAAAGGACTAGCACCTGCAGAGATTTTAATAGCACATGCAAAAAGACTAATTCAATTTTTCCAATATCAAAAACAGGTGGAACGTTTAGAGGAGGTGCAAAAAAAACTTGGTTATGCGGATGTATTACGTTGTATTCAGGACGTATCTACATGCCGGAATTCTATGTATTACGCCTAGGACCGTCTTTTTTTTTAAAAGATGCAATAATTCAACTCCAAACCGATTTATATACTTCACTTGATCGGGATATAAAAAAAGATAGTAATAAATTAAAAAGGATACTTCTTTCAGATGATGAATGGGAGCTGCTAGATCAATTTATTGATTTACTAATACCATTCGAGGAGGCAACGCGAGAATTTTCAGGAAATACGTATGTAATGTTAAGTAAAGTTATTCCTACGATTAAAGAGATGATTTTTGATTTAGCAACAGAAGAACTACCCAATAATAATCTTTTTTTGAATGAGGATACCGTGTTCGAATTAGAAGGCGAAGATGTATAGCCTATTAATTTTGACGATGATGAAATAATTAGTAATATTACTAAAAAAAATATTTTAATCAAAACCCATTAGATACGACAGGTATTCTAGAAAAAGCTAAGCAAAATATTTACAGTGCACTAATATACTATTGGAATGATCCCAGCGACCTCAGTTTAATGGCAGCTTTGTTGGATCCACGTTACAAAAGCTTGGATTTTCTAGGTGACGATTTTGAAAAAAAATTTTTTATACAAAGACTTCGTGGTGAATTCAGCGAATTTAAAGAACCAACAACAGAACTATCAACCTATTCAACTTCATCCAACACGGAATCTTCAACACATTCACATAAAGAATATTTTCAACAACGTCAACTAAAAAGAAAAAAAAAGGATAGACTAGCATTAGACCTAAATATTGATGAAATTTCAAGTTATCTGTTATTGCCATTAGCACTAAATACTGAAGATCCTTTGGATTGGTGGAAAATACAGTTGCAAAAATTTCTAAAGCTTTCCAAAATAGCCCGAAAGTACCTTGCAATACCAGCGACATCAGTCTCGAGCAAACGGTTGTTTTCGGATGCTGGAAATCTAATTAGTCCTAAAAGAACAAGCTTAGATCCAACATTAGTAGCTCAAATGCTATTTTTAAAAAGGAACATAAAAACGATGAATGTTTTTGCACCAGTGTGAACAGTATTAAAATAACCTTGAAAAAGGTATAATTCTAAACCGAAAAAAAGGTATTCAGATAGTACTTGAAGGCAGCAATTCTAATACACAAAATAAATTTAAATTATAAATATTATTATAAATATATTCATAACAAATATGAAATATTTACTTGCAATTAAATAAACTACAGTATGCTTTTACCTTTTAAAAACATATAGTTTAAGGCTTGAAGTATAATCGCTATTTTTAGATTCATGCCTATTTAAATAATTTCACTAGCTCCTTTTCTAAAGTTCACTATATTAATTAATAAATTAACTTGAAGCACATTTAGTATTTAAAACAAAAAATCTCAAAATTACTAAATATAATCGTGTAGATGATATATCAGATATAGAGATAAATTAAAGTGCATAAACCGTATTCTTGATATCTCTACATAAGTAATGCTATAGATGTATCAAAAGATAGTTTTGTCCTTTTTATATATCTGGAATTATGATTCGGATAATCCTTATCCTTAATCCGATATACATTTCGGATCTATCCGCTTAAATTTTACAGATAAGGATATCCGAGTTTAATCCGAATCATCGGATCAATTCGAATTAGTCAGATTGCGAATCGAAGCTCTTTAAATTAAATATTTTTTAAAAAAAATGGATTTTAAGCATTTTCGCAAGCTATATGCAATGTAACAAGTTTGTATTACGCAAGTGCATAGCCATGCATATTCTGAATATACAGTTAAAATTTGAGCTTAATTGGATCAGTGGTTGTTAAAATATAAATTTTTAAAGTTTTTTAAATTTTGTAACCGAATTACTATAGTTCGAACAACCTAGTCCCAACAAATGGATTTCTAGCGGCCAAATCTGAAATTTACATAATGCGGCTAAATTTGATATTTTTATTATATGCGGCCAAATTTGATATTTTCATTATATGCAGCCAAATTATTTTCATTATATATACAGCCAAATTGGCACATGCTCATTTACCAAATTACTTTAATTGATATCACGCCAGTTAATTAGAGATCGTCTGTAGTGTAACATGATGCAAATCACATGTGAAAATCACTATAGTGTGAATGTGGCGTACATACATATAAAAATATTTTTTTTACTAAGTTAACGACACATGCCCACTAATTGAAAGTTGTAGAGCTCGTCGAGATGCATCTAACGGTGGTTAGATCATCCAAATCAGCACACTGGATGGCAAGATATCGTTGAAAAACGATTGGATGACTATATAAAGTCTATGTAATTTACATAGAGATTTTATATAGTCGCCCAATAGTTTTTTGACGATATCTTGCCATCCACTGGGCCGATTTGGATGATCTAACAACCATTAGATGCGTCTTGATGAGTTCTACAACTTTCAATTAGTGGGCTTATATCGTTAACTTAGTAAAAAATATTTTTATATGCATGCATGCTACATTCACACTATAGTGATATATAGGGCGGCCAAATTTAGTATATATAAGGCGGCCAAATTTAGTATATATAGAGCAGCCAAATTTAGTATATATAAGGCGGCCAAATTGCTTGTTTTTCTAATATATATGGTGGCCAAATTTCATATTTAATTATAAAAATACTATAACTTCAACCTGCTATAACTTTTTTATAAATAGATTTAAAAAAAATTAAAAACCATGAAAGTGTTTAGCTTGTTTTGATTTATCATTTTAGGATAATATTTTTTGATTACTATTTTTTTTTGAAGAAGGATTAGCAATTTGAATGTCATCAATTTTATTTGTCGGGACTAGGTTGATTGCACCGTATGTTGTACAAAAGTTGCACAAAAATTACTATAGTAATTTTTTACAACTTTTGTACAATATAGTAATTTGGTTATAAAATTTTAAAAAACTTTAAAAATTTATAATTTTACAACCACTGATCCAATTAAGCTCAAATTTTACTGTATATTCAGGATATGCATGGCTATGCACTTGCATAGTACAAACTTGTTACACTGCATATAGCTTGCGAAAATGCTTAAAATCTATTTTTTTTAAAAAAAATTTAATTTTTTTTTTATAAATTAAAATTTTTAAAAAATTTATTACTTAACAAATTGCTTATAATAGAATAGTAAAATATATATCAAAAGATAGCCCAAGACCTATATTATTTGATATAAAAAAATCTATTGATAAGTTATTAAAATTTAAAAATTTTTATATATAGACAATATTAATTTTTAGCTTTTTTCAGCCAGAACAAACGAGATGACCAATATTTATTATTAAAAAGAAAACTGAATAATGTAAATAATATGTTCTATTCTAGAAAATTTTAACTTTAAGAGAAAAAGAGTGAAAAAGAAAAAAGTAAGTGTGTATATAAAAGAAAAAAAGAGAGAAAGAAACAAAGAGAGAGAGAGAGAGAGAAAGAAAGAAAATTTTTTTTCTAATTGAGAACATAAAAAATTTTTGAGAACATTAAATTAAATAAATATATTCACATAAGAATATAAATTTTAAACCAAATTTCCAATACTGTGTATGACCACTAGTTACCAAGATAGGAGTTATCAAATATTTATTCTTATATTTCCTATTAGATCAGCAATCTGATTGGTTAGGCGATTGCTGCAGGCATATATGCCATATATGCTATATCTGCCATATGTAGTTTTTAAAGCATATATTCAAGATATCTCATTTATTACATATACCAGGAACGAATGCAATGAGTGCATGGTTTTACTCTGTTTAGAGTGGGATTTGTCCGCAAAATCTTAATTTTTATTGGTCCGCATGACTTATTCGTCAAATTTTGTTTATTTTTCACGTGTGGATTCATCACACTAATTTTTTTCATATATGAATCCATCAAACCTTATAGGCGTAATATGGTGTAGATCGATGAAGTGTGTAATATATAGTATGGTGTAGATCGATGAAGTGTGTAATACATAGTATGGTGTAGGTATCTATATGCGCAAATCCATAATTACGCATAATTACATTTTAATTTAAAATGCAGGAAGTCGCAAACATGAGTTGCGATAGCTAACGATATTAAAAGCAATGTTTTTGGATGCAAAAATTGGTGATCTGATGCAATTTGATTTGTCTATTAATTGTTATTTGGTATTTTTCTTTTTTTTTCGTAGGATCTTTTATCGGGTTGATGAATTGATAATCGCTGATCATCAAAGAAATTTACGAAATGTTTTTTGGATGATTGGATAACCTGTTAATTTATTGCATAATTTGCAATACCCAGCTGTGTATATCGAATGTTTTGTTAGATGATCTTTACTATAATAGCTGCTGAAATTGTTTGCCATAATTCTGCGTAAAAAAAAAAATTCTTATGAAATATTGAGAAACAACGATTATTAAGCAAAACATATGATTCTGTGTGATCACATACTCATTTTTTCATTTATAGTTTTTTGTGTACGTACTGTACATACGTACGTTTCCTGATTTTCATACTTTCGTTGTAATCGCATGATTTTGTGCACCCATATTTTTGTATCTCTGTTATAATAGTACAACCTTATTGATACTTAGATTACTTTTTGAGTATGGCCAATCAATTACCGTATTTTCGCGTAATAACACGCAGGGGTGTAATTTCAAATATTGGCCCAAATTAAACTTATTTCGAGCCATTATTCGAAATAACGCTCAGAGCATTATTACACAAAAATACGTTATGTTGAAACCGGTCATATTCGAATTAGCCTTGGATAGTGTCACAGTCGAATTTGTGATCCCATAATTTTGTGTACCGATCGGGGCCTGGGAATAGCGTAATTGGTGATTTCGGAACTTACATGACTTTAATTAAAAGTCTAAACATTGATTGCATGAACGATGCATAAATAATTATATAATAATCAGTGACGCAAATGTAAATAGAAAATAAAAATAAGGCATCGATCCCAAGGGGGGAAGTGCCTAGCTTTTAATGCTCATATTAGCTTTAGTTCTTGGATGAACTATAATATCTAAGTGATTTTCTAAGTGAATAAACTTATCTGCGCAAAGTATCTATTAGGTGGAGTACCTGAACGATATGCCAGTAGTCATATAGCCAAGCAAGTGGATTTTATTAGGAAAACCCACAAGTACATGGCTAATTGGAAATAGCTGTGACAATAGTTTAAATATAATAAATATGATCTTGGCTATTAAATTTGTTTAATGCTTCTGAGAGCTGATAGAGCATATTATTAACACAATTATGTCTAAATTAAATATGGCATCGAAACAAAACTAGTTTCAGAAGGGTTCTAATCCGAAACTGGTTTCGGATTTTTTTAAAAAAATCGAAACTCCTAAACCTGAAACCCCGAAACTATAATCTGAAACCCAAACCTATAATCCGGAACTCAAAATATAATATTAAAACCTTTGAAATTTATTAAAAAGTTGATTTATTTTTAATGAATCCAAAATGTAAATTTATTTTTGAATAAATTATAACATTATATAGATCATTTTTTTTAATTATTTTTTTTTCCACTGCCTCAGTTTGTTCAGGTTTTTTTAAAGCTGGTCGACTTTATTTTTAATATCATAACGTTATTACAATTGATTTCAAAATTCTAGAGCGATAGAAAAAATTTGCCAATGATGAATCAATAAATATTTGTTAGCTTTTGATACCAACAATTTATTTAATTCTGAGGTAATTTAGATATTGACGTACTAATTACTTATTATTACTTGTAATTTTACAGTTTTTACATAATAAATTAAAAAAAACTGATGCTTGCAAAAGCAACCTTGATTATTAGAATATAAACTCTGGAATTATACCTTTCATATTATACTTGTGAATCGTAACAGCAAAAAGGACTACACGCATGCAATAAATTGCATTTCAGCCCAGATGGCGCTGGATATTCAAATTTTATTGTATTCTTTAAGGAGATATATAACATACATCAATGCAATTAATGTATATTCAAGAGATACATAGTATATATCAGTGCATTTGAAAGAGTTATATAATACATTAATGTAATAAACGTATATGGAAGTTTGGGTAGTTTTTGGCATTCAGGTGAGGTTTCGGGTTTCAAATGAAGTTTTGGGTGTCGGGTGAGGTTTCGAGTTTCGAATAAAGTTTTGAAAGTTATAATCCGAAGCCCGAAACTTTCAGATTTGGCACAAAAGGGTTTCGGCGCCAACTTTGGAGATAATAAACAAATAAATTATTATGTTCTGGCAGTTTCGGGTTTCAGTTGAGGTTTTGGATTTCTCATTCTTAATATTATACATTATTTGATACTCTCTGATTCAATAAAAAACTTTTTACAATAACAAATTTACTTAATAAAGTTTTTTTATATATAATAAGTTTTTCAACTTAATCAGTAAAAAAAATCCAATTACCATTTTTTATTAAAATCCTATTTGTAATTCTTCTATAAGTTGTTGTAAAACTGCATTAGCTATAAAAAAATAAAAGTAACATATATACAAAAATCCTATGATTTTTTGGTTTAAAGTAAAAAATTATCAAATCTGAATAAATAAATTATAATAAATAGCGGTTTTACTAAATCACATCACTGTGCTCAACACCACAATGATCTATATCAATCAAATTTTTTAAATGCAGTGTAACGTAAAGATCAGGTGTAATATAAAATTTTTGTTGTTTTGCTATTTTTTTTTAAAAATACCTTCTAACTCAAAATTTTATCTATAAAACTACCTTTTTTTTTAAAAAAAAAACCTCTTGTAAAATTTTACTATATACTATGCCTCACCCTAACCCTAACTATTAACTCTTACTCAACATTTATTGTTTTTAACTTTTGTTTATTTTTTTTTGTTTATTTTTTTGATACTGATCTTCATATTACACCACATACTGGTGTTGAACACCAGTGGTGTGATTTAGTCCTACTGATAAATAGCATAGTCTATTAAATTGACAAACATATAATTATCCACCACTAAACATTCAAATATGTAACCAGTTCTTATTAATTTCCTATTTACGTTTACTTGGACCATTTATTAACCATATATCTTCGTTCCTGGTTTCTAGCGCGACTGCGTCGCACAGCTACCTTATATACTATTTATAACATATATTATATTTCATATCGGGTGATTCTTAGAATACCCTAAAAATTTTGGGGTTCAAATAATATATACATTAGATAATTATCTGCATATATATATATTAATAGTTATGCAACCAACTTATCTGTTATATACAATCAATTTCATGTCGCCCTTTTGGAGTCGTGAGTCACGTTCCTGCCTTGTCATTTTTGAAGTTTTTATTGTTAGGTTGTATTCGTCTAATTAATAGAAAGCTATGAAGGTTTTTTTATTTATTTCTTACTAATCTTCACTTTGACTTTTGTAGCTATTGCCAATTTTGCTGTCCCTTTTCAAATTGCATTCTTTAAATTGTCACTTAAAAAAAACATAGCCATAATAAAAAAAAACATTTACCAGGTTTTTGTCTTGACTAGCATGCTTCATTATTTGGTACACAAATTATCTTATAATTATAAAATAAGCTGCATCCCTAGATTATTTTCAATCGACTTAATTGTATGAAGTTTTAATTACATCTAAATAAAGAATTTTAAAATTATGAGTTATCCAATTTTAACATTTGGTTATATGATTGATTCACTTGGATTTTTAAGTGTAGTTAAACATTAATTATATTTATTTTCGATTTATTAAAGAATGTTTTTTTTCTTTGATGAATAAACATTTTAATATTTAATTAAAACTTTCATAAGCAAGTAAGTTGTTAATAGTAGATTAAAAAAAAAAGAACTGACCCGCTATCATAATTTTGAAATACCATGTTATGTGCAAAGCGAAAAATAAAATTTTTTTATTAAAAAAAAAACAAATCGGTATGTACATATAATCTTCCCAAAACTTGTCACAGATTAAAATAGAATTTTTAATTGTACTATTTTCAATAAAAAAAATAAAGCAATCATTGCTTCTTTAATCAGTTTATCCCAACCGATAGAATTATAAATATTCGAATGCCTTCTTTTCATCTTTTTCGATTCCGACACTATTTTAGCAATCTCCAACTTTATTTATTCTATTAGCATTACCCGTCTTTGCAAATTTTTTATAGCATTCAAATGCCTTCTTTTTGTCCTTTTTGACTTCGATTTCTTCACTACCAGGAATTTTGTCAGTACCTTAACCTTATCGAATTAGATGTGGGAGATAAAGAAATAAACCGACCAGCCTGTCCTGTATATTCTGACCACGAGGCTAAACACCAAGAGGGATGTCTATGCTTTAGGCCAGAAAAAATAGAAGGTTGGATAGATGAAATGGGAAAACAATATCCTAACTAACACGCATGCTTATATATGTATTAGTTATTTTTTAAATAAAAAAATTTACAAAAATCACCATTTTTTAAACTCTAGTTCTGTGTAATACTGGGCATAAGAAGGTAGTAAGCAGGAAAACTACTACCCTACTGCTGTATAATTATAATAAGAAGGATAGAAGGTTAAAAAAACCTGAAATCCTTCTTAAAAACATATCAAAATGAATAAAGAAATAAAAAACCAAGTTTAAACTGAACTTAAACAAAACGGGAATGCTGGCCCTGGAACAAAATTAGTGAATAAAGAAAGAGAAGAAAGATTAAGTGAAAATAAAGTTTTTGAATTAATACAAAAAATCGAAGAGATTAAAGAGCAAAAAGAAGAGCGAGAATGAAACCAAAACAATGCCAAAGTTAATCTAAGTCAACCATTAATCGAAGGCAAAACTTACAAAGAAATGGCAAAGAATAAATGGATACAAAGGAGGAAATTACTGAGTTTATTACTACAGAACTACAAGAATTTTGTTAGTACCTAAATCTTCATAACTACATGTGTTTGCTTATAATATAATTTTCAAAATGAATTTTTGGTTATGAAAACTACAAAAATTTAATTTTAACATACCAAAGATAAATATATGTTGCAAGATCTAAATATGTGCCACAAGATCTAAACAAAAGCTAAGGTGCATCATGAGATCTAAACAAACTAAAAAGTTAAACTTTGTAAGGTTTAAATTTTTAAAAAATTTAAAAAAAAAGTTTTAATCTAAAATTAACTTCTCTTACTTTTTATTAAATTCAAATCTTTCTAAAAAAACTTATGGGTTTTGAGGTAGGCTCATGGTTTTATTATATTCTCTAAAAGAGACAACGAATTTGACATGTGATTTTGGGGATCATTTTTTATTTACATCCAATCAACATGTGACTTTTTGCAGATTATTGAATATTTTTGGGACTAATTTAAGGTCCAATTCTATAAATCGACTGATATGTATACAATTTATACTATATATTTTATTAATAGTATTTGTAGCTTATATTACACATGTAGTAGATATGGACTATTCTATTAGTAAAAAATCAAAATGCATCAAAGCAGCTGATGTGGATCTTAAGTTCAATATCGAGTCTTTATACTCTTTTAATAAATAAATACAACTAAAATTAATAATTAATAGTATCCTTATATACTTCTAATAGTAGTCTTTTTTATAATTGCAAATTGCTTTAAATCTTCTTTGTTAAGTTTTATTAAAAATACCATATTGACTTAAATATATCACAGTAACAAAGTGAGAGTACACAAAGTGTTCACTGTCTAATATTACTCTAGCTACCTAATTTTTTTGAAGAAGTGGATATAGAACAACACTAGAATACTAAAAGAAATAATATTTATCAGATGAATATTTTAACTAAAAGGCTTTACTATAGAGCAATCAGCCAATATGAGTTATATATATAATTTTGAAAGATTAACAAAATGGAGGAGATTGAATTTGAGTTTTAATAAAGCTAATTCAAGATTACAAGTCAATTCAGTACGCCGAAATGAGTTATAAAAAGGGTTATTAAAGTTGCAAGTTGAATTCAAGGAGTAAATATAATTTCGGTATGCAGAGAAAAATAAGTTTTATTTAATAACTAGTTTGATAGGTAGCGCTTTGCGCCACCCATCTTATTTGTTTTTATTTTTAAATCATGTATAGAATTCTGCAACAGAACCTATTTCCAATACAGTACATATAAAGTATGCTACTGAGTGTCGCTATAGAGAGTTGTAAAAATAAAAAAAATACAGTACATATAGTGGAGGTCAAGTTAGTATCGAAGTTATTACAATTCTGATTTTTAAGTGAAAAAATTAAAAAAAATGTGAATATTTGATCCAAGTTTTCAAAGTTCATATAATGTAAAACGAAATATCAACTTTGCATGACTTAATTTTGATGTGAATACTACTCTATTAATTTACAGTAACTTTTAAAAAAAAAATCTGACTGACTGACCAACCAAAGTTTTCAGATCCCATGTAATGCAAAATGAAAAATCAACTTTATATACCCTAATATTAGATGTGAACATTATTTCATTAATTTACTGTAAAAAAAAAAAAAGTCTGACCCACTGACCAAAGTTTTTTAGATCTTATATAATGTAAAATGAAAAGTAACTTCATATGGTCTAATATCAATTTACAGTAAATTAAAAAAAAGAATCTGATTGACTGAAGTTTTCAGATTGCATATAATGCAAACCAAAAAATCAACTTTGTGTAATAATATTAGTATTAGTAAATAAAAAAAAAAAATAAAAATAACAGATAGACTTACTAAAGTTTTCAAATCCTATGTAATGCAAATAAAAAATCTACTTCTTGTAGCTTAATATAATGTGAACATTATTCTATTTACAGTAAATTAAAAAAAAAATAGGCCAACTAACAAAGTTTTCAGATTTTATGTAATGCAAAACAAAAATCAACTTCATGATGTCTAATATTAGATTACAGTAAATTAAATTAAAAAAAAAAAAGAATTCTAACTGACTAACTGAAATCTTCAGATCCCATATAATTTAAAATCAACTTCATGTGACCTAATATTAGATGTGAACATTATTCTGTTAATTTACAGTATAGTAAATTAAAAAAAATCGACCAATTGACTGAAGTTTTTAGATCTGATATAATGCAAAATGAAAAATCAACTTTGCGTAGTCTAATATTAGTTGTGAACATTAATTATTCTATTAATTTACAATAAATTAAAAAAAAATCTGATCAACTGACCAAAGTTTTCAGATCCTATGCAATGCAAAACGAAAAATCAATTTGTGTAATCTAATATTAGATGTAAACATTATTCTATTAATTTACAGCAAATTAAAAAAAAAAAGAAAAAATCTGACTGACTAATTAAGTGTTCAGATCTGACCAACTGCTTGAACCGAAGTTTTCAGATCCATGTAATATAAAGCAAAAAATCAACTTCATGTGGCCTAATATTAGATGTGAACATTATTTTATTAATTTATAGTAAATTAAAAATAAAAAAATAATCTGACCAACTGACCGAAGTTTTCAAATCCTATGCAATGCAGAATGAAAAATCAACTTCGTGTGATCTAATATTAGATATGAACATTATTCTATTAATTTTACAATAAATTAAAAAAAAAAACAAAAAAAAATCTGACTGACTGATCAAAGTTTTCAGATCCTATGCAATGCAAAACAAAGAATCAATCAATTTTGTATAGTCTAATATTAGATGTAAACATCATTCTAAAAAAAAAATCTGACTGACTGACTGAAGTTTTCAAATCCTATATAATGCAAAATAAAAAATTAACTTCGTGTGCCTAATATTAGATGTGAATATTATTCTATTAATTTTACAATAAATTAAAAAAAAAATCTGACTGACCAATGTTAATTATTTATTAATTTACAATAAATTAAAAAAAAAATCTGATTAACTGACCGAAGTTTTCAGATTCTATACAATGCAAAGCAAAAATCAATTTCATGTAGTCTAATATTAGATGTGAATATTATTCTATTAATTTGCAGTAAATTAAAAAAAAAAGGAAAAAATCTGACTGACTAACCAAGTATTTAGATTTGACTGACTGATCAAAGTTTTCAGATCTAATGTAATGTAAAATAAAAAATCAACTTTGTGTAGCCTACATCAGAAAAGTGAAAACAATAATAATCTGCGAAGATTTTCAAAAATATTAATATTTGCAGAATTTTAATAAAAAAACTGCAAAAATCTGCAAAAATCTAAATTTTGAAGATCTTTGCAATTTTTATAAAAAAATTCTGCACAATTATTTAAAAGTTATAATCTTTGCAGTTATAACAAGTTATTCTGTACATGTATTTAAAGTTTTCAAAAAGAACTGCATGAATGTGATATAATGGTTGGATGTATTCCAGTACTAATAGTATTAGATTTATTCAAACTTTACTAAAGACATACATCAGTGCATTTGATGTATAATTGAAGAAATATAGCATATGTGCAAATTTTTGAAAAACTGTTTATTTTGACGCACCCAAAAAGTTCTAGCAACAATAATATTTAATACGATAAGTGGTTGACAAACAATATATTTATTAATAAATAAAAAAAAAGTTATACGTATAGAAGGTATAGAATGTTAAATAGTTTACAAGAACCGAGCCTTGACTAAAGTAATTCCACAATCTTATTTGACCGTTCAACTCATATAATCAATTAACAGTCTAATATATGTGAAGCTAAATTATATTCCTGGTATGTAATTAAAAACCAGATTAGACGAACGTTAAAATCTCTAAAGTTACAGTTCTACAATGCGCCTTTATTATATATTATTATCTGGCTAGTTGAGATGATATATTAATGCTATTTAATATATTTTTTAGTTATTAGAGAAAAAATATCTTACCGCATGTCTCTCCTAAATTTGGATTCATTCAAATATTTTTTTCATAATATAATATTTCAGCTAGTAAGAACCATCAAACCTCTAAACCACTTATATAAAAATTTTATAATGCATAATTTTTGAACAGATATCCCTTGAAAAAATTACACGACCTGGTAATCAGAACCAAGCAATTATATGTTGCTAGATTTTTACCATTACCTGAGTATTCTAATAGTATAGTTAGGGTGACAAACTCAGAACTGGGTTTACAAAATTAAACTATGTATATATACGTAAAATAAATTATATAATAAAAGTATAATTCTAAATATATTTATATAAATTTTAATGTTAATTATTAATAAAAAGAACAAAGTAAAAAATTATGCTATTGATTATAAATACTTAAAAGTTTAATAATTCATGGTATTTGGACAATTCAAATACACTTGGATATTACATCACATAAAAAGACAAGATGAATGTAATTGTCACCTTTTGGCAAGCAATTCCAATTCCATTTTAATATGTTCATGAACGGATCCTACCTCAGCATATTTTTGAAAATGAATAAGTGCTTTATGCCTGCCTTTTTTAATTCTTAGAGCAATTATATTCATTCTAAAAGAATAGTATATCTCTACAGATCTTTGAGAATGAATAATTGTTTTATTTTCATTTTTTTCAACCATAAAACTATCATAATGACAGACACCACCTTGAAATATTCCATTAGAAGAAACTTTCACGTTGACTAATGTTTGATAAGAAATGAATAGCTTGTGCGTAGTACACCTTTTTTAGTTTCTGGTAAGACATTCTGTGTGAGAAAAGAAAAATAAATTGATTCTCAAAAATATAATTATCAGTAATATTATTATACTATTAGGCCTCTGTTTATTATTCTGAAAAAACAATTAATCCAAGTTCCATTTTGCTTCTGCTATAAGTGAAAAAATATCAGACAAACTGAATAAATACATTTACTAATTAAATTTGCCTTTGAATATACATTATCTGAAGTAATAAATATTCTACATCTACTCTTGTAAGGCAATATATTAAATTAATAGATTTAAGTTCAAATAAATTAGCATACATCGTGATAGGTTATGAAGGACCAAAAAAAAAAACTAGGTTACAACCTTTATATTTAGCTGAGGTGAGTACATAATGAGCCTTGTGATCAAAAAATGATTAGGACCTTATATAATTTTTTTCTTTTAAAATACTATGGTTATATGAAGGCATCAGAAAAATTTAAAACCTTATTATAATTGATTGATTTCAACTAATTGCCATTGTCAGGGGTGTTGATAATCGATTTAAATCAAAATTGATTAGTTTCAATTTATATTGTAATTGATAGGAATGTTTATAATAAATTTCCTGATAGGTACTAATTAAGAAGTATTAGTTGATGCTAAGATTAACTGGATAGAAATTCAGAGGCTCTATTAAATATATTAAATATACATATACAACTCTGATTAAATTCTAGTCAAACGCTAAAAAAACTTTAAATAGTGACATTAACTAATAATAAACTTACACAGATTTTTATACAAAAAAATTTTTTTAATCATTTGCCACCCAATCTTATTGTAACTTATGAGTAAAGGCTGACGTGAGACTTAATAATAGCATTCTTGATAGCACTCTCTATCGGATCCTGTTAGTGTTGTTTAATACAACTGCCCATTTTGCCGCACCTACTGAAGAACAAGCTAATTGAGTCCAAGAAATAGTTGACGAAACCCTTGGAAATTGTACCCTTGATGAAAGACAATTCCCACAAGCCCTAAAGTTTCTATTGGAAGTAATTGAAGAAGTAAGCACGAGAGATAACCCGTATGACAACAATAAGGAAGAAAACTAGATCGTGTACCTGCCCCCGTATATATGAATAAATTTGACCCTAAAAAGCTTGTCTTCTGTCCTCTATATAGTTTCAGTGCTGAAAGTTCTTCCAAGCTCTCGAGATGAGAAAAGTATAGTGACTGAGAGTCCTGAGTCATATTTCATCTCAGCAGAGTCTTTTAATAGTGCTGCGGTTGGTCCTGTAAATAAAAGAAACAATTTAGAGGCTCTTTTCCAAAAAGTAGTTGCTGAATTCGAAGCCCTTGTATATAAGTAAGCCCGGAAAAAGAAGTTGTCAAAAAACTACTGAAAACAATTAGCGTTAAAAAGGATAAAAGTGAAGTTAAAAGGGATGAAGAAGAACTCAGTGTTAAAAAGGAAAATCTCTTTGATCTTTGTTCAGAATCCGCTAAAATGGAACTTGCCAAAGGAATGTCCAACGATAATGATGGCTGTAGTGACGGTCATAGAAAAGAAATCAAAGTTGAAAAGAATAAGAACAAGGCATCCATTTATTATCAAAAAGCTGTTGAAACAGGTGATGTTGATGAAATGTATCGAGTTGGAAGTCGTTACGAAAGAAAAATTGGAATCGAAGCTGAAAAGAACGAAGCATGCGAGTAGTAGATGAACCATGTTGAAGATGGCAGTTCAAAAAAACAATTCGACCCTGATAGATGCTGTGACCTAAGGTGCGAAAGTCCTAAAAAAACCTGCAAAAAAAAGAAGAAAAAAGTTAGACGATTTTTAGTCGAAATCAAAGGCAAAGTGAGCAAAGTTAAGAAGGATGAATTTGTACTACTATGAGCCCTGAAAAATGATGCTGCCCCTGGTCAAATTATAGAAGGGTCTAAAAAAAAGATGTGAAATGAAAGAAAGGGTCCCAGAATAGATATGCTATACAGGCCATGATCTGTAGAGGCTATCTGAATAAAGAAAAAAAGAAGGTAGTATTGAAAAAGTTAAGAAGAACCTGATGCAGAATTACAAGTTCGACAAAGAGAATCGCTCTGCACTTGCTTCGATAGAGCAAACCCCAAGTTTTTGGTCCTGGAGAAAGACAAACAAAGTTGACCCCAGCAAAAGCCCATAAAAAGGTCTGGTCGAAAATTTAGAAAAATCATAAAAAAAAATTTTTTTTTATTGGTCCCTGTTGAAGTTCAAAGAAATTACTATGTCATTTTTCACGGGTCATGAAAAATTAAGTCGAGAGAATTGTTGGTAGCTGCCCTGGAAGTCCCGTGATCTATGTGATCACAATAAATAAATAAAAAAAACAAACGAGCCTTATAATAAGCACAAAAGAATACGGACCAAGCTCACTCCTTTGAAAAGCCCTAAAAACAGAAAACAAAAACCTTGAAGAATCGTGAACAAGACTAAGGTCAAGAGATCAGAATGGGTACCAAGACCTTGTTACAGAAGAAAAGAAAGTGAGGCGCATGAAATGAATCTGTGGAAAACTCAGCTCATCAAGGCCAAGCAAAGCCCAAAGAAGCAACTTTGAAGTGTTTGTTGCTTAGTACAAACAAATAAAAAGCCTAATTCAGATAAAATTGGTTGTGGCCTGATGGTACGTCATAGTCGCGTATGAAAAGCGATTTGCATTAAAATTCATATAAATAATGCAATAAAGAATGAAGAGTACAATAGAGTTTTTTTCTTTTTTATTCTTTCTACTTCTTTTCATTTCTCTATAAATAAGGTGACATTTTGCCAAGTTGTAAAGACAATCAAATATCGAAGAGGATAAATAAAAATAATCAATCAAATAGTTTCTTTATAAAATTAACCTCTAAAAATCTGCTTTTTGTCGCATTTATACTCCACCCATAACAAAACCATCCTTACCTTGCCAAATTACTTTCGCCTCTCTTTGGTTTGGTTGTGTGTGTTGTTGTCTTTTTTTGGTTGTGACGATCTGGTCTGTTTCGCCCTTGTGTAATCAGCCTTTAATAGTAACTACATATAAAAGTTAAATTGCATCCTGAGAGTGTAATTATATAGAGGTTTAACTGTATTATTTTTATTTTTAAATATTATTTTTGGTTAAATAAATTAATTTATTCTGTTTTTTAGTTGAAGCTTGTCATAGTTTAAATCAAATATGAATATCAAGAGATAAAGAAACAAATGATTATAGTTTAGTGCTTAGTTATGCAAAATATGGATCATTGAGCAAAAATCTTGTTGATATTTTTAAATTTGAATAGAAACTCAAGTTGAAGATACTCTATGCTATTATATCTAATCTTGATTGTATTCATTCTAAAAAATATATATATGGAGGTCTGAATCCTGAAAATATCCTGTTGAAAGAAGATTATGAAGCATATATTACTGTTCTAGTTTTATCAAAACCAATTAATGAAGAGGAACAAGAAGAACATTTTCATGAAGTTTTATCATATCTTGCACCAGAATTCTTTCAAAAACTGACATACCAGTATACCCAAGCTTTAGATATTTATTTATTCAGAATAATTATGATAGAAATGACAACTGGTCAAAGACCATTCAATGATTATAATAGACTACAGGCAAAATTTGGACCAGGAATTCCTAATTGTTATATTAAATTAGCAAAGCAATGCATGGAGTCAGATCCAAAAAAACATCCAACATCTAGTGAAATAATTATTAAACTGAATGGATGGCTAAATATTATTGAAATTAAAATTAAAAATACTGTATATCTGTGAAGATTTTATATTATGCTATTTTTTACAGTTTATCATTTATGCATTTTTCTTTTAAAAGTGCATAATTTTTATAATATTTTCATATATATTTTTAATTTATTTAAAATAAATGTATATAAAATAAAATAAAAGTTAATTTTTTTCTCAAGTATTGTAATTGTTAAATGCATATTTATGAACTATATTTTAAAGCCATATGAAAATAATCATACATTTATATATGCATTTTTAAAAGTGTACAATTTTTTTCTATTTTCATAAGTATTTATTTAATTAAAATTAATGAATATAAAATGGCAACTAATTTTTTTCTCAAGTATCATCATTATTAAAATGCAGCCGTGTTAAATAACAATTATGCATCTTATTTCAATTTAGTCTAACATAATTCATTTTTTTTAAAAAAAGTGCTCAATTTCTATAGATATTTAAATAAATTTATATAAAATAAAATAGTAACCAATTATTTATCATGCATCATCATTGTTAAAATGCATATTCATAGAGTCATGTAAACATAACTATCAAATACATGCAAATATTATTTAGTCTGATGTAAATTAAAAATCTCATTTTTTAGATATTTTTAATTTATTTAAAATAAATGCATATAAATAAACTACAACCAATTTTCTGCAACATCATTGTTATAATGCATAATTATGAACAAAAGTTACTTACAATTCCAGAACCAATGTAAAAATAACAACAATATGATATATAGGGGCTTTGCAATAGAAACAGCCTAAATGCTATATCTAATATATATAGCATTTAGGCCCTTTCTACTACAAAGCCCTATATAATGAACTATGCAGATGATTGAAAAATCTAGATTCAAACTGGTATGTACATGCATATACAACATATGGTTTATTTTCATATTATTTAATTTGATTTTTAATAAATAAAATTCAAATAATAGATTTCAGCCAATCAAATGGTTTGGTACAGACAGGATTGCCATGACGGTGGGACATTTATAGAGTCATGTAAAAATAACTATCATGCATAATGTATCCGCATAAAATAAAATAGTAATCAATTTTTTCCCAAGCAACATTATTGTTAAAAATGCAATCTTATGAACTTATAAGATAGCTGCGCAGCATGCAATGCTGCACAGGACCAGTACGATCAGCTAAGTTGGAACCATCAGATTTTAGTATATTTTGTTTGAATAGTATATCCTATTACATTGATCTTTATATGTACTGATTAATTTAATACAAATAAAATAGAACTATAGTACTCGGATACAGTACCATGAATCTAATAGCTTATTTATCACAAAGGTTTAATAGCTTACTACAATTTATTTAATTGAAAACTAGATATGTAGATTCACTAACAAAATAAACCTGATATGGAAAGTATAAATGACAAATCAGCTAGGTAATTAGCTAATTTGTCAGTTATACTTTCCAATAAATCTTTTTTTAATATTGGATATAATTACCTTTAGAGGACTATATGTTTTTTATTATTTAATTAAAATTAGAATAAGGGTTAGGAGTTAGGAGTTAGGGTTAGGGATGTATTATAGGTAAAATTGCCTTCTTGACATTTTTTATTAATGCTCCAAGGCAGGTTTAGATACTTGTTTCGTGATGATCAAAATTTACAATTTGATTGGCTGTTAGTTACATGATAGCACTTGGCTTTAATGGATCCCTATTTTATCCACTTAAATTAACTTAAAAAACTGACATGCACATTACAATTAAAAGGAATTAATTAGAATTAACATATTTCAATTAATAACAATGGCTATACTAACATTTAATAAAATTACAGTGATCACTAACAAAATGACCACTCTTTACAAAAATTTTTCAACTCATCAGAAATTAAAATTTTGATATACAGAGATACTGTTCAATATTATAATAAAAACCAAATAGTTTTAATAGTAAATATGATATTTATCTTTTAATTTTTGCATTTTCAAAATTTTTTGCTAATTTTGCCAATATTGCTATATTTCACCAGGTTCATCTTTCATCACTTTTGTTAGTTTCATGATATTTTCCTAGTTTTATTATTTTCTCTTAAAATTTGCTAATAACAAAACTTTCTGGTTTCAATTTAATAACAACTAATCTTAAAAACAATTCTATAATTGTAGTGCTATACATTAATTATCACAGGTTGGTAAATATCAGAAATCTAATCTTAATTTTATATTGTTAATATCAAATTAGTTTAGCTCAAATTGAAATTATTGTAATTTCAAGTGATTGCTGTTATAGAACTTACTACTATTCTAGCATGTGATTATAGCTGTTTGCAGAAAGATGTAATATCTACAGAATATCTAGTAAAATCACAGAATTTTTAATTCATCTGACAATTTTAAAAAATATAATTGATATGAAATTTAGAATATTATTATGAAAATCACTTTTCGCAAGATTGAGCCAGTTTGCGACCAAATTTTTGTAATTTTTATCATGAGTTATTGTAAAGTTCTGTATGATTTTATATTCTGATAATATTATATATGTAGTTAAGGTTGATTTATATTTGAATTGATATTGGGGGAGTACAAGTTAGAGCAAACACAGCCTCAACTGCCCCAGAAGACCGCATTAAGGTTTGGGATGGTATACAATTTAATCCCGAATAATTACGTAATTTAGCTTGAGTCAGTTTGCATTGAAATTCTAATTTCAATTGCAAGTTATTGTAAAAACAACTGAAATAGAACTTACCATTCTAGTAACCAGTGTATATAGTTCAGTTATCTTGTATTGAATTATCATGATTTTTATATTTAAAATTGTTAATTTGATCTGAATTACTGTAAAAATTGTTGCAAAACTTGCCTGCTACTTAAATGGATTTAGTATGTATCAAGCTACCATAAGAAAGTTTATTTTAAAATTTTTTGTATTCCAAAGATACGCAGTATGTAGTTTTCTTACTATTGCCGTGATTAAATTCATAACTCTAGGATTTTATGGTATCAATCAGGACCTGAAAATGGGTGATCACGATGCATAAAATTAATTAAAAGCCCAAATGGTAATAATCAATGATGCAAATATAAATTAGTAATTAATATATAAAGCATCATTCCTAAGAGATAAGTGCCTAGCGAGCTTTTGACCCTTGTGACTTCCTTTATGTATAAACTGTATCTGTGTGAATGTATTAGGTGGAAGTACCTATATAATATATCAGTATTGCCAAGCGAATGAAGTTTTTAGTAAAATCCCATGAATACACAGCATACTGTGAATGGCTGTGACACTATTCTGGCAAAGACAAAAAAAGATAAGTTAGTTTGTGCTAGAATTACAAACCATTTTCGTAAGTTCTTATAAAAAATTTTGTTATGTTCTACTTAATATAATATGTAAAAGTTGAGTTAGTTTGCAAAGAAATTGTGAAAATTCTCTTACAAACTTACTTGCAATCTTGTGAACTACAGTAAATAGTTAAGGTTGAATTAGTCTGTACTAGAATTCTTGATTTTTTTTGAGTTGATATAAAAAATTCTATTATAAACCTTATACTGTTTGTGTTTCACAGTTGTTATTCAATTCCTGAAAGCTACTTCCATGCCAACTCATTCTCCTGATACCATAATGCTAATGTGCTATTTCATCTACAGTACATTTTTTTGATAAAAATTATATTCAATTTTACATATTTTCAATAATTCTTTTCATAGACATTACCCTGAAAATCATTACTTGACAGAAATTGGTCTAATTTAGTATTAGAGTTGGTCCGATTCATATCTAAGAAAAGAATTGTAAAAAATATGTAATTTCAAATATACATTTATCAAAAAAATATGTTTTAGATAAAATAGCACATTAACATTTCAGTCTCAACAAAATGAGTTAGCAGAGAAATAACTCAGAAATCATACTGTAATTGTGTTCCACTACCCAGTTGGCTTAAAATTAAATATCAATTTTAAAAATTATAATAGGAATAACCAGTCATTTTTATATTCTTCGCTATACCTCAATTTTTATATATTGATTATTAGATAGATCTATTATGAAATGCATAAAATGTCATAATAATTACAGAAAATAAAATCAATATAATTTTATCATTTTCCTACATTTTAGATCATGATCTGCAGTAGTTGCACCTTTTTGAAAACTAGAAACCCGAAATTCTACTATATATAGAGATTTGTAACTTTTTTGTAAAATGAAGACCACCAGATCATAGGAATTTCATTTTATTTTCACACTAGCTTGGAGTATTCCTGATCATGATATATCCACATAGTCATAACTTGAATTACTTACAGCATTAACTTTTACTATAATTGGAAGAATAAAAACTATTATTTATACCAAAAAAGGATTTTGCAAAAATCAGCATAGCGAACATCAAAAAAGTTGAACAGAAACATTTCATATTACACAAGAAATATGGTCGTACTGGTACAATTCCAAAACCAATATGAAAATAACAATTATGCATGACATATTGATTTAAATATGATATACCAGGAACAGAGTAATATGTAATATTACAAAGTATATGGTTACTAAGGCCTTTTAAATGATGTACGTCCGCAAAATCTCATAACTAATTGGATAATGCACTAAATGCAGTAAAAATATGAATTATGCACTTAAACATCACGAATATGCGTTGCATAGACTTTATCTATATAACTCAATTCTGGGTTCGTATGTTTTAACGTTTTTGATTGGTCGTATCTACCTGAGTGTGGGAAAACTTGCATAATTTAATAATTTATATAAAGTGGGTAATTATTACAAAATTTCCGTAATCATCTGCAATTATTGCGACATTTTGATCATTTGCATTAATGTCATCATGGTTTAATTATCAATATGTAAAATCGAGAATAATAAGTTTTGTAACATGATTTTTATAATAACGGTAACAGAATTTTCACAGTATTTTGCAACTGTTTTCAAAAAGCATAGAAAGATGCAAATTATTGTATCATAGAGAATTAACGATAGTTCCCAGATTTTTAATTTTTTCTGTATCTTTTTGAAAACAGCTGTAACAGTCCCAATACAACCCTAACTATATACTACAATGTGCTACTGGAATTTTTTTGCGATAGAAATTAATGTTTTACAAAAATTAATTATATGATAGAAAGGTATAATGAATCAATCGTTAACTTGGAGAAATTATTGTTATTTAAATTATTAAATAGAAGATTTAACTAGATTGTTAGAAATTTAACCAGATAATATAATAACATTTAAGGTATAGAAGTAAAATTACTAATATGATAAAAAGGTATAACGAATCAATCGTTAACTTGGAGAAATTATTGCTATTTTAAATTATTAAATAGACGCATCCGGAGATTTAACTAGATTGCTAGAAATTGAACCAGATAATATGATAGCTTTACGGTATAGAAGTGAAATTAATTATATGATGAAAAGTTATAACGAATCAATCACTAACTTGGAAAATTATTGTATTTTAAATTATTAAATAGAAGATTTAACTAGATTGCTAGAAATTTAACTACAGTAGATAATATGATAACTTTAAGGTATAGAAGTGAAATTAATTATTTTAAATTATTAAATAGAAGATTTAACTAGATTGCTAGAAATTTAACTACAGTAGATAATATAATAACTTTAAGGTATAGAAGTGAAATTAATTATAAGATTAAAAGGTATAACGAATCAATCACTAACTTGGAGAAATTATTATATTTAAGTATCCGAAGATTTAACTAGATTGCTAGAAATTGAACCTGATAATACGATAGCTTTAAGGTATATAAGTAAGATTAATTATATAATGAAAAGGTATAACGAATCAATCGTTAACTTCGAGAAATTTATTGTTATTTTAAATTATTAAATAGATGGATGAAGCATCCGAATATTTACTAGATTGCTAGAAATTGAACCAGATAATATGATAACTTTAAGGTATAGAAGTGAAATTAATTATATGATGAAAAGGTATAACGAATCAATCGCTAACTTGGAAAATTATTGTATTTTAAATTATTAAATAGAAGATTTAACTAGATTGCTAGAAATTTAACTACAGTAGATAATATGATAACTTTAAGGTATAGAAGTGAAATTAATTATAAGATTAAAAGGTATAACGAATCAATCGCTAACTTGGAGAAATTATTATATTTAAGCATCCGAAGATTTAACTAGATTGCTAGAAATTGAACCTGATAATACGATAGCTTTAAGGTATATAAGTAAGATTAATTATATAATGAAAAGGTATAACGAATCAATTGTTAACTTCGAGAAATTTATTGTTATTTTAAATTATTAAATAGATAGATGAAGCATCCGAATATTTACTAGATTGCTAGAAATTGAACCAGATAATATGATAACTTTAAGGTATAGAAATGAAATTAATTACATGATAAAAAGGTATAACGAATCAATTGCTAACTTGGAAAAATTATTGTTATTTTTTAATTATTAAATATATAGATGACGCATCCGAAGATTAAACTAAATTGTTAGAAATTTAACCAGATAATATGATAACTTTAAGGTATAGAAGTGAAATTAATTATAAGATAAAAAGATATAATGAATCAATTGCTAACTTGAAAAAATTATTATGTTTTAAATTATAAATAGATAGATGATGCATCCGAAGATTTAACTAGATTGTTAGAAATTGAACCAGATAATACAATAGCTTTAAGGTATAGAAGTGAAATTAATGATATAAATGATATGATGAAAAGGTATAACGAATCAATCGCTAAGTTAGAAAAATTATTGTTATTTTAAATAATTAAATAGATAGATGACACATCCGAAGAATTAACTAGATTGCTAGAAATTAAACCAGATAATATGATAACTTTAAGGTATAGAAGTGAAATTAATTATATGATGAAGAGGTATAATGAATCAATTGCTAATTTGGAGAAATAATTATATTTTAGATGTTAAATAGATAGATGAAGCATCCAAAATTTAACTAGATTGCTAGAAATTGAACCAGATAATATGATAACTTAAGGTATAGAAGTAAAATTAATTATATGATGAAAAGGTATAACGAATCAATTGCTAACTTGAAGAAATTATTGCTATTTTAAATTATTAAATAGATAGATGAAGTATTCGAAATTTAACTAGATTGCTAGAAATTGAACCAGATAATATGATAGCTTTAAGATATAGAAGCGAGATTAATTATATGATGAAAAGGTATAATGAATTAATCATTAACTTCGAGAAATTTATTGTTATTTTAAATTATTAAATAGATAGATGACGCATCCGAAGATTTAACTAGATTGCTAGAAATTGAATTAGATAATACGATAGCTTTAAGATATAGAAACGAATTAATTATATGATGAAAAGGTATCAATCGCTAACTTGGAGAAATTATTGTTATTTTTAATTATTAAATAGATAGATGACGCATTATAAGAATTAACTAGATTGCTAGAAATTTAACCAATGATAACTTTAAAGTATAGAAGTGAAGTTAATTATAAGATGAAAAGATATAATGAATCAATCGCTAACTTAGAGAAATTATTATATTTTAAATTATTAAATAGATAGATGATGCATCCAAAGATTTAACTAGATTGCGATAACTTTAAGGTATAGAATGAAATTATTATATTTTAAATTATTAAATAGATAGATGATGCATCCGAAGATTTAACTAGATTGCTAAAAATTTAACCAGATAATACGATAACTTTAAGGTATAGAATGAAATTAATAATGTAATAAAAAGATATAATGAATCAATCGCTAACTTAGATATTTTAAATTATAATAAATCAATCGCTAACTTAGATATTTTAAATTATTAAATAGATAGAAGACCTGATCAAGCTCGAAATTTTACGATCCTGTGGTGGAGCCATGGGTCGGATGCAAGTTTATGTAAATTCCATGAATAAATAATCAAGGAGCCACAAATATCAAGGCTAAGTAATATTCACTAAAATATGACTCATGTGTGACTGCAAATAATCAAAAGCCACAAATATCAAAGCTAAGTAATATTCGCTAAAATATGACTTATAAGCATGTACATATGTAGATGCTAAAAAATACAAGTTAACTCTCTTCAATCTTTCTTTGTCGGTATGCAGCAGATCGTTTTTAATAAAGTTTATGATTTGACGTCATGAGCTGCCATATTTCTTTTTAGATTAAAACAGAAAAGATTTTTGTATAAAAGTTTTATAATTCTAGTGTGCACTATATAAATTGTGCGCGCGAATTATCTGATCTTCTTGCGCATGCCCCCAGAATTTTATTGCATTTAGGTAGGGTCCGTATTGGGCTGGGCTAAACCCACGGGTTTCAGGGTCGGGTCGGGTCGGGGTCTAATTTTAGAGTTTTGTTTGTAAAGCGGGCCGGGTTCAGGTCGGGTTTATTAAACGTTGGACCCGGGTTGGGTACCCGATAGGCCCATTAAATTTTAGCCCTATGCATTGACGAAGAGTTATTATCGCGAGAATAACCTGATTTGTGCTTATGGAAATTATATAGATATGCATATAAGGTACATAAGTATACATGTGGCAGAGATTATAAAATCTTAGTGCTTTCTTACTTCACGCTTCTTGTCACTTGTTCTCTTCGATGCCTGATTATAATCTGGCTCCCATCCCTCCCGCCGCTCTCTCATTCATTGCACCTAACCCCCTGTCTGTTGTCATGTGTAATGAGTTAATGCACCGCACTATAGTGTGGGCTCGAACTCGCTATTTTATATAGACGTTGTCATGTGTACCGAGTTGAAGCGAGGTATTTCGCAGATCAGTATAGTATAGCCGTATAGTATAGGCTGAATTTTTAAATCTATACTATACTGATCCAGTATAATATATATTTGCGTTAGAGTTAGGAATTATAGCTGATCGGTATAGTATAGATCTTAAATTCGGCTATACTATACGGATTTGCTCACCTATACCATGCTGATCTGCTATAATTTCATTGAAGCGTGGGGTTAAACTCGCTACAATTATAAAAGTTGATGCGCCGCTATATAAAAAATTGATTTATTGGTTCTATATATATGGGCCAACGGGCTGGGTCGGGCCTAGATAAAGCCCGTTCAGACCCGACTCGGGCCCGGCCCGTCAAGGTATAACCAGGTTTTGGTTCGGGTCAGGCTTAGAAATAATTTTATGGGCCTTATGAAAACCTGACCCGACCCGGCCCATTACGGACCCTACATTCAGGTTGTATTTATAAGATTTTTTAAATTCGCCAACTTTTGATTCCATAATAAGATATATGCATTGCTATGTAAACTTTATTTGAATTATGCATGTGCATACTAAAAATACATTGTTAGTTTTATTATAATTAACAATGCTCAGATCATTCCCGATTATATCTATGGTTCTATAATTAGATGATGCATACTTAAGAGGTTTATGAAATATATGCAAAACTGTAAAAATATACAGTATATTGTAAAAATCAAGACATACAAAGTTGTCTTGACTATGATATTCACAGTCTTTCATATAATAATATCAAACTCAGTTATCTATTTATGATTTTAAAATATCAACTTAGTGCATTATGCGTTATACATATCTTTGATATTATTAATTGAGATATAGATAATACTAATAACATGCATTAGTAAACTGCATGCTGTATCAAAAGAATAATATAGTAAAACCTTTATAAGTGCATGCTCTTGGGATCAAGCTTTAACAACAAACACTTAGAGATCAATAAAAGAAATTGCATTTATAGGAGGCATGTATATATTTGGGCCAGTACTTGAGTGAGCATTTAAAGAGTGTATATTTGTAGAAGTGCCTTATAGAGGTTTTATTGTAATAGGTTTTGCAACAGAACATTTACAATACTAATGATAGAAATCACTGAAATAGTGAGTAAGTTCTGTAACAATACTCGCAATGGAAATTATGATAATTCCAATGTAAACTAACTCACCCTAACAACTTATTGTGGTTATCAAAATTGTGAGTAAGTTCTTAAAGGAATTTTTTAGTTGCTCATGATAAAAAACACATTTATTTCTGCAAACTAACTCATATTAATCATATATTGTAGTCACCAGAATAGTAAGTTCTGCAACAGAATAAATCGTGATAGAAACTATAACAATTCTAGTAGAAACTAACTGTCACTGAATAGCAGGTAAGTTCTGTACCAGGAACACAGTCATGCAAATTGACAGAGTGTTTGGTTACCTGCCGTTCACAAATCTCGCATTTGATTGGGCATTAAAAAGCTGTCATTTCACATGTTAATGTGCTGTGCTAGTATAATATACTTCTACTATATGAGCATGCCGGTGCTTTTTTTTATACTCAACTTTTTCTATTTTAGTTAGTATTGTTATTTTATTATTATTTATTTCTTATTTTGGCATATTTTGTGGCATAGTCAGGTGATTGAATCTTCAAAAGGGTGATCAAGGGTCCAAACTGGTAATCAAATCTCCATCAATTATTCGTTTAGAGATTTGATCACCTGTTTGGAGATTTGAAATCTCCAACTAAGTGATTAAAGCTCCTATATGAATTAAAAATATATAAGGGTTTGGTTTTAGCTTATAGAGGAAGAACAAGTAGTTAACGGTTGTAGATAGTATTTAGTATTTCTGTAATAATCCAATGTATTGATTCATATTAATAAAGAGGTCCCTTATACTCGTAATTATATGTGTTAGTTATCGTTTTAAACTATTTAACCTTAATCACAATTTGTTCATAATCGAACTAAACCGGCCCAATTCATCAAGCTCTCAAAACTAATCGTAACACCAGATTTGGTATTTGAGAAGGCAGTAATATATATCATATAGTGGAATGAAATCAGGTAAAACATTCTCTATCATTATCAGATTGGCTTAAGATTCAAATTGTATTTATTGTAATCTATTTCGATTTTATTGAGTTTTTACTTAATATTCAATTCAGTAACATCAACTCACCAAAAATTACTTCACAGACAACTTAGTTCGCAGAGAATTTAATTACAAGTAAGATTATTTTATATTTAATTTATTTACAACAAGTTTTTTTATTAGCAGTTATTTCAATGTCATTAGAATTAAGTTTAAATTTACTGTAAAGTCTCGAAATAGCGGGCATAGATGTTGTTTTGAGAATTTACGGTAAAGCTGGTGCAATTTATAAAAAAATTGTTGGCTAAATATATTGTCAACAATGAATTGTCTATGAATTAACCACCTGTAGAATAATCTCATCTGTAAATTAATTGTCTATGAACTAAGTTGTTTATAAAGTAATTGTTAATGATTTAATACGAAATGTATAAAGTAATGAAAATAAATTTGAATGGTTATTTGGTAATAAAGTTGACCAGAATTATGACAAGTATCATAATGTTGGGCAACATTATTGTGATCATTGATTACTGTAACAAAGACGATTTTATTAGTAGAATTTAAGAGTTTATTTAATTACAATGAAAAAAGTAATTAGAGAATTATAAATGTTACACAAGATATGTAATCACAAATAGAAAGTGCAAGAGTTAGTATTTTGACTGTAACGAATAAAGAGAAGAAAAGTGTATAGTAAAGATACTTTATGCCTGAAAGTTGTTTCAATATGTGGCTTGTTCTAAGTGAGACATTTATAAATTAATAACCAGTTGAGCAAGATAACAGTTACATTATGTTCCTGGTTTTAGCATGACTGCATCACATAGCTACCCTAATAATATATTTTTTTATAGCAATTCGCAATAGAAATACAATAATTTCTTGCAAACTATTTCATTTTAACCACATATTGTGATCACTGGAATAGTGAGTAAATACTATAATAAAATTTTTTAAGTAGCTCAATTTAGTGATGCCACCGAAATTGATTTTTGAAAAAAGCCTATTTCATCTTCATTAGAGAAAATTAAAATTTTTTATAAGGAAGTGCAAATAAAATTTATATAGATATATTCCTTGTAATTTCGTCTATTCAAAAAAAGTATCAAATAATTTCATCTTTCAAGTAAAATAGGTCAAAAACAATTTCGTCTTCAAATTTTAATTTCGGGTTTTAGAACTGAAATAATTTCGTCCTCATGTATAGCTCAATTCCAATAAAAACTTATTTACTCGTCTTAATCACATATTATAGTCAATGGAATAGCAAGTAAGTTTGTAACAAAATTATTTACAGTAATTATAAATATAACAAAATTGTAAATAATATATGTATAAACAGTATTACATGGGATTTAGCAGGAAAGCATTATTATTATCTTTTTTTTTAATAAGGTATGACTTAGGGTAGATTATATAAATGCTTCTTTTGTTTTAAAATTTTTTTTAAACTATTCAATATCTTTAACGATATTCAGTAAATATGAAAATCGTTATCATTGGTTCCTTTTAGTTAAATTTATGCTATTGCAGCTACAGAGCCTAACTACAACATGAGGTCTTTACACTGCTATTAATATTGTGGTGCTTAATCACCAAAATGAGGTTTTATGTTACCTGCAGAGCCATAAAGTCTAAGCACAACATGAGATCTTCGCATTTTTATCACAGCTATGGGCCTAATCACAATGTAACGTCATTGTACTGTTACCATAGTTGTGGAGCTTAATTATAAAACATGAGATTCTTGTACTGCCTGTGGCAACCATAGAGCTTAATCACAACATGAAGTTCTTGCATTGCTATTTCATCCACAGAGCCTAATTATGACGTGAAATTCTTACATTACTATTATAGTTGTATAGCTTAATCACCAAGCATGAGATTCTTGCACTACCTATGGTTGCCATAGAGCCTAATTACAATATAAGATCCTTGCTTGCCTTGCTATTACAGCCATGGAGTCTATTCAAGATGTAAAATTCTTGAACTACTATTGTAGTCGCGGAACTTAACCACCAAATATGAGGTTCTTTACTGCCCATGGCAACTATAGAGCCTAATCATTGCATTGCTATTACATTTGTGAAGCTTAATCACAATATGAGATCCTTGAATTGCTATCATAGTTGCGGAGCTTAATTACCATACATAAAATTCTTGCGCTGCCTGCGGCAGCCATAAAGCCTAATCACAATATAAAAACCTTGCATCCACGGAGCCTAAATACAATGTGAGGTCCTTGCACTGCTATCACAGTTACGGTTTTAATTACTAAATATGAGCTCTTGCACTACCTGCGGCAGCTATAGAGCCTAATCACAACTTGGGTTCTTGCATTACTATAGCAGCCACGGAGTCTAATCACAATTAAGGTCCTTGTAGTTTTGGAGCTTAATCACCAATCATGAGGGTCTTCACTGCTCATGGCAACATAGAGCCTAATCGCAATATGAGACCCTTACAGCCACGGAGCCTAATTACAACGAGAGATCATTGTGCTGCTATTTTAGTTGTTACTCTATAAAAAAAAGTTAAAATCTTATTCAGATTTTGTTCAATTATTATTTTAAGAAATGAGCATTTTCTCTAATAAAAATCTGAACAAATTCTGAATAGAATTTTTATAGAAGATCAATCACCAAACATAAGGTTTATGCATTGCCTGCTGCAACCATAGAGATTAATCAGAACATGAGGTCCTTGCATTGCTATTGCAGCCATGGAGTCTAATTACAACATGAGATCCTTGTACTGCATAATGCAATATCAGATATAGTACACTCATCTCTAACTCCCTTTAAGCAACTCAAGCACCTAGTTTTATTCAATATATATATATATATATATATATATTATAAACATATGATAAGTAAACAACAATATACCAGGAATGAATGCAATGAGTGCATGGTTTTATGCTGTTTGGAGTGGTATTTGTTCACAAAGTCTTAAGTTTGATTGGTCTGCATGACTTATTCGTCAAATTTTGGTTATTTTTCACGCATGATTTCATCATGCCATTATTCTTCACATGCGAATTCATCATGCCTTATATCTATTCTTATATGGCATAGATTGACAAATGTATTATAGTTTATGGTTTAAATATAACGATAAGAGAAAAACTTGATCTGCTTCCGGCAGCCGGGTAATTAACGCAAATACAAAAACACTGCAAGAAATAAAGTTTCTGAACACAAACAAAACCGTAGGGGCTTTTGCCCTAAAAATTAGGAAAAGGAAGTGCATAGGGTCAAAGAAAAAAGCAGAGGTCCGCGGTTTAGAGAGTTTGGAAAGACCGTACGGACCAAGATCATTTAAGAAGCTAAAGATTGATACGAACAATACAAATCAAAATTTAAATAAATATTCAACAACAGCACGAATGTCAGATAAGACAGATGTCAACACAAGAGAAGAGAACAAGGTGAACTCTCCATCAAGGAACGAGATGAATGGTGAACCTAGTATTACCTCTCCTCAGATGGATGGAAGTCCAAACACTGAAAAAACGATTTCGGAAAATTCTGGGGCAACGATCATTGAAATTGCTGGAACAATTGCGCAATCAAGTGGAATGGTATCAGGTGACAATGACGTGATGGAATTGGATATAGATCCTAAGCCACAAAATGTAAATAGCAGTTTAGAATTGGAGGAATCGACAGAAGATGTACAGTCGGTTGAACCAGCACGTACTTCCAAGAAATAGTCCAGCTTCTTTACACAGTTAAGGCGGGGCCAAGCTACTTTTTCAAATTACAGACCAAGAGTAGAAATTACAACCAAGAATAATAATGCACTCATTTTTGACATTCGTAGTCTAAATGACATACAAATGAATGACATTATCTCTACTCTATATAGCAAAATCGGCAATGATTTAGTTAGAGCAAAACCTCATTATACTAGAGGGAAAAGAACACATTTAGAACTGGTATTTAGCAGTGAAGATAAACAGCAACATTATACAAAGGAAGGTATTTCGCTTTTTAGAAAATCGTTATTAGGTTATATACCTACAAATTTGAGGAGGACGCATTTAGCAATAAAGGTGAGAAACGTTCCAATTGGGGATAAAGACTTTATATCCAACAAGTTAAAGGAAGCTTTCGGTGACTTTGGACATATTAAGTCAATCAAACTATTAGTGTATAAAGATACTCCAGTTTGCACGGATCAATGGATAATTTTATACGAAACAGCAGAAGATCCGGAGTTAGAACAAAAAATCCCAAGGCATACAAGCATATGGGGCCAAAAAGTTATGACAAAATGGAGAGCGGCTCCTAAATTATGTTTCTATTGTGATCAAGCAGGGCACTTGAAAAGGGATTGTCCACAATATAAAGAAGCAATAGAGCTTAGAAAGCAGTACAAGAAATATAAGGAAAACAAAAGGCATAAGCGAGAAAATTTAGATAAAACTAACCGAAATGGAAACAACACTGATAAGGAACAGAATAATGAAGGCAGCAAGGAATCGGACGGCCTGGTTCAAGATACTTTGGTCGGTGATGATATAGAAATGCTATCACAAGAAGGTAAATCTCTCGAAACTATGCTAGAAGAAGACAGAAATAAGGAAAAACAACAGGAAATACAAGATAATATGTTGCAGCAAGTTGAAACAAATACGGGCATACATTAAGACATGCTGGTTAAACAAGTGGATTTAAAGGAAACAAATCAACAGGCACAGATAAGTACTGAGGACACAGGTACGAACCCTTTGAACTTGGCTCATGAATCTGTGCAGACACAACTACAGGAGAGTAATGTTGAGGTACAAGAAGATGATGGCTTTTACAACAGTCAAGCACAAAAAACTTAGAACAAAGAAAAACATACATTCAAATGATAGTAAATCTAGACCGTATGTAAATAATAGACCATCTAGGGATGGTCATAATAAATAAGTATAAATAGACACAGATCTGAAGGTACAAATAATCAAATATATACAATAATATGAGTAATTATAACACTTTCAGAATTGCAATACTTAATGTAAAGGTCTTAATGATAGATACAAGCTTCAACAAACAATTACTTTAATTAAGACATATAAGATAGAACTAATTATGATACAGAAAACAAATTTAACTAATGATAATAGGAGAAATTTTTTGAAACAACAGTGGGGATACGAATCTATATGGACATCGAAAGTAGCCATTTTGGCTTGAAATAGAGATATTAAAGTTGAAAATATTAAAGAATCTCATCAGGGAAGGGTTCATTGTATGGAATTCTACTATAGAAAGCGATTATTTCAGGTCATTAATGTGTATGCCCCTCCGGCACTAGACGAAAGGATTCAATTTTTTGGGACCTGGTCAATACAAAGAAACACTAATGCAGTTAATATAGTAGCAGGAGATTTTAATGTGAATCTAGATCCAAACATAAACAGGATAAGTCATGTGCCACCACATAACGATCCGTCGAGAGAAAAACTGAAAGAACTTACCTGTGGTATAGTAGACACAGTAGTTGCAGCTTCTCAAATGCTGTTTCTTACATATTTCCAAAAGACAAGAGGAGGACATAATATGGCCACAAGGCTTGACTACATTTTTGTAGACGAGCAAAATGCACAGTACTGTCAAAGGACACTTACAAAGTTTGGCAACTCGGACTACCTCATGGTATCAACTGAAATGAACTTTAGTAAGAATAGCTTACAAGCGTCATACTGGAAGGTAAATAGTAAGTGCCTTGAAAACGAGATATTAAGAAAAGAAATTGTGGAGGAAATACGAACAGTCACAGACCTGGAGAGTTGGGATTACTGCAAGTGTAAAATACAATCATTAATTAGAGCTAAGGGGCCTCTTAAAGCTCCAGAAAGTAATATTCAAAGGTTGAGCAGGAAAATTAACATACTAGAAAAGAAGATCGCTAGAGACCAGAACCTATCTGATCTACAAATAGTAATTGAAAACCTAAAGAAAAGCCTTCAAAATGAACTTCAGAATCTAGCTGATAAATGGCAGGTGCGTTCTAACACAAGGTGGATCGAATGAGGTAAGAGATCGACAAAGTACTTCTACTCCAAGTTTAAGAGTAGGCATAACACAGCAGCTATAGACAAGATCAAAATTCCCAATAATGCAGGGACGTCAAGCTCAATCAAAGTACTGCATTACATTAAAGAATATTACAGTTATATGTACCAATCAGAGCCAATTAAGGCAGAGGCTGTGAACAGAATAACAGAAGGTCTTCCACAAGTAGAAATATCGGACAATCAAAATCTAATTAAATATATTACAAAGGAAGAGATAATCGAAGTAATACGATGCCTTCCTAATAACAAGGCCCCAGGGACAGACGGTATCACATATGAATTCTATAAAGAGTTAATAGAAGAAAGTAGTTCAGTTTTTGAAAAAATCTTTAATGACGTAATTGAAAAAGGTAAAATGCCCAGCTCGTGGTATAAAAACGTGATAACATTGATCCCAAAAAAATCGAAAGAATTAGAAGATGTTTGAAACTAGAGGCCTATTTCTTTAACGAACTGCAATGTTAAAATATTTATGAAGATCCTAGCTAACCGTCTTAACAACATCTGTCAGAAAATAATTGGTACTTACCAGCAAGGTTTTATTAGAGGGAGGTTGATCTTGGAGTCTGTAATGGACATTATGTCTGTTATGAGGAATCAAAGTGATCAAACACAGCAAGGTTGGATGTTGTTTCTTGATCAACAAAAAGCCTTTGACCATGTTAACCATACATATTTACAAGAGGTATTAACAAAGATGAAGTTCAATCCAAAATTTATACGAACATCCAAAATTTATACGAACAATTAGTACATTATTTTCAGAACAAACTGCATTTATAGCAGACTCAGAAGTAATATCAGAACTGTTCAAAGTAAGTCGTGGAGTAAGGCAGGATGATCCACTCTCACCTCTTCTGTATATAATAGCTTTCGAACCTTTCCTTAGATCGCTCGAGAAAAACTTAAGGGAATAGATTTAAATCAGCAGTCAAATCAACAAAGGTTTAAATTAACAACCTACGCAGATGACCTCACAATAAGCATAGCTTCATATGCAGAATGGGATGTTGTTACCAAATTGATTCAAGAGTATGAGGAGGCATCCAATGCTAAAATTAATAAAACCAAATCAGTGTTAGTGCCATTAACATATAATGCCCGACATATAGAACATCTTGAGGCAAAAAAATTCAAAATGTTATCAGATAATGAACCGGTAAGAGCACTAGGATACGAGTTGGACTCGCAAGGGAGAATAAGTAAAAACACTTGGCCGGAGATGATATTAAAAGTTAAGGCTATGCTAGAAAAACTATCGCAGCGTAACCTGTCCATCAAGGGCAGAATTTTAATAATTAAAACTTTGGTTTTATCAAAAATTTGGTATGTTGCATACCTTGCACCTCCGAGTAGGAAACAACTTACAGAAATCGACAATCTTGTAAGGGGCTGGATTAAAAACTCCTGTAAGATTCTCCCAAGATACTCGATTCTACAGCAAGATTATAAATACGGTGGTCTAAATGCACCGATAATAAAGGACCTAGTGGATGCGAGATTAATTACTATTTTTATAAAATTACTTACAAGTAACAACTGCTGGGCAAAGACAGAAAGAGAGCTAATTAGGGTGGAGCTACAAAACAAAAAGAACATCACGGCAATAAAGGCACTAAATGAGGTTCCGGTAAAAAACAGAGCTTGGCCAGAGTACTGGAAACCTTTTATTATAGCGTGGAAAAGAATCGGGGGTTCCATAAATCAAGATGTGGATATGTGGCCCTGTGAACCAGAAGACATTAAAGTTGCTAACGTACCGGGAAACGAATACACAGTGCAGAAGGGAGTTGCTTTTTTAAAGAATAAATCTTTGTCGACGGCTATACAGAAGCAAGAAAACAATAATGGGGTAAATAGTGACTTATGGAGATGGTCAAAGATAAAATGGGTTAACAACAAGCGGAAAGATATTTTTTGGCGGTATTGCCATAAATCGTTGCCACTAGGATACAGGCTAAAATATATAATACCAAATTATGATGGTACCTGTCCGATGTGCTCTGAAGAAATCCAAACCAATGAACATTTTGGTGTAAACTGCAAAAATAGTAAAATCATATGGGAAACGGTATACTCATACATAAGCCCAGAGGAGACCCCTCCGAGAACCTACGAGGAAACCATCACGGCATCGAACGTTAGAGACGCGAGTAAGAAGGAAATAGCGAGATGGTCACATGTTAACACGTTATACGAGATTTGGTTTTGTTATACCCAGGCTAGATGGGGCGGAAAACTAATACCAGAGCCTGCGATTCCCATAATTGTTAGGAATAGAATTGAGAAGGAGTTCAAAATATTAAAGCATTGTAATATGTATAAGAGAACAGAGGGTGGTATACACAACTTTAATAAGTAGTAGATAAATAATATGTAATATATAATATAATAAAGTACGCCATCCGGCGTCCCCATAGTAGGGGTTTATATTAAAAAAAAATATATATATAACAATAAGAACTACAAACATAAGAAATATATCGCTGCAATAACTAATTATATTAAAAGCAAGAATTTTAGACGCAAAAATTGGTAACCCGTTGCAAATTAATTTGTCTATTTACTTGATATTTGGCATTTTTTATTTTTTTTTGTAGGATTTTTTATTGGGTTGATTAAATGATAATCACTGATCATCAAAGACAATAGCGAAATAATTTTCGGATAACTGATGATTAATTATATGATGCATCATAAACTTTGTTTAATTCGCTAATGCAAGTAAATAAAGTTTTGTGCCTTGCTTGATACCAAAAAGACCAAGTAATATTTTTACTTAAGTTCCCAAGTAGCTGCGCAACGCAGTTGCGCGAAACCGGGAGCGGGGAAATTAGTACACTATGATGCTAGATATTATGTATAGATAGAATTATCTAACATAATTTTTCCTAAACGCCTATTAGATTCTGATAAGATATACATGATCTAATTATTGCAACCATCCGGATATTCTAGTTGGCTATTTGGGTTGTGGACTAGGAAAACCCGCCTTTGACACTTTTTAACAATTTTGAGACTTTGATTCAAATTAAAGCGCTGGTTTCTATCCACATGTATTTTACTTTTTACCCTATGTTGATATAATAAATTATCGTGATTTTTTAACTTGAATGTTAAACCAATTTTTTAACGATCGTGTTCTAAAAATAGATTTACAACCAAAGATTGACAACTTAATTAAATTAGATTGGTCAATCAGTGTTTCATAATCATATGACATTGTTTATTCAGTAATCGATATTTAAAAATAAACAAAAAATCGAGGTAAAATTTATGTTTCACAACAAATAATCGCCATTTTCTCAAAATGGAAACCCCCCTTCAAAAGACGGGGTTTCCTAGTCCACAGCTCATTTACGGTAGTCAAATTTTGATTCGCAATTGAGTTAAAGTGCATATGTTCAGTGTCAAATTCACATTATTAATTTCATAAAATTTAATATATGCAATTTCATAATTAGTAAAGCAATTGTTCTTTCATATGAAAAATCTGAGATCCGATTAATTACGCGATCAATTTAAGAGTCAGTTTACGAAAACAATGTAGGGAGGGCGTTAATAAGGTATTAATTTTAAGGTCATGTAATGTGTGAACAATAATAATATATTTAAGGGGCAATGACGATGTAAATACCTGATATTTGCAAAAAAATAATAATCGAATAATGCAACAATAGTAAATTTTAAAAATGATTACGTAAATATGCATAATTTTATATAGATGGCAAACAATACAAACAAAATCTTAAGTGACTCAATATATAAATCGATAATCTAAACAGAATCCTGAGTAAACAAGCTATAATATTAAAATATAAGTACAATAAGTTAAGAAAGTCAAGAAAGCATGATGATAAATAGTCAAGTCAAATGTACATATAAAGAAAATCAATATTGTAAACACATAAGGTAATATTATAGAATTTTTTAAATAATGATTCCTACCGCAAATTCAAAAGCACGAAACATCAGCACGCATGCATACAAAATCAAGGAACAAACATCCAAATCAGAAGCCTAGAATTGTGAACTTTACTTAACTTGCCTGTAAACCATACTCTACGTACTTCGTCTGTATACTTTACGTACATCGTACTACATTCCTGGTATATATCCATAGAACAAATAAGGAAAACGGGTTAACTATAGTTAGTAATAAGATCGGAGGTATGATCAATTTAATAAAAATATAAGGAAAAATGATGATCATAGGAGTAGAATAAATTAATATCGTGATATTGGGGGTGCAGAAACATTAAGATAGTATCACCGGACTCAAGGTTTGATATGTAGTTTGTTATTCATATTACACCATATAGCTGAAAAGAACTAATCAAAGACATAGTACGCTCGGCAAGGTCCTGAATGGATCAACCTACTAGTTTCTTTGGACATTAATTCTAGGCGCCTCTCAAAAGTGCTGGTCACACACAATATTTTTTCAATCAGATACTGAGAATTACACCCCCGTACAGCACACAAGAGAACTATTAATAATACTAACAGAGGTTATATTGTTTGTATTATTTACTTTTTTGTGTTTAATCTATGACCGGTCAAAAATTAAACCCATCGCACTATAGAAATATAACCGAGTTACTTACGTACGTACAGTACATACGCACATCAACATAGACACATGAACTAATATAAGAAATCTAAAGTCACAAGTTTCACCATTTAACTCTTCAATAAACAATACACTTCGTACTTTGTACTATGTTCCCGGTATACACTTCATTGCAAATCAACATTACGGTTAAGAATTTTTTTTTTTTTACCAATTAGATTTGCAATTTCTTTTGATAACTTTTTTAGTATTGTTTGGGGTGTTACAAAAAGTCACAAGGATTTTTTATCCAATCAGATGCCAAAGATTGCGGAAGTCATCTAACTTGCCTGTAAACCATATACTTCGTATTTCATACTCCGCTCCTGGTATATGGTATTTCATTTCCTATTTACGTTTACTTGGACATTTGTTAACTATAAACCTTCGTTCCTGGTTTCTAGCGCGACTGCGTCGCGCAGCTACCTTATATTAATAACCCAGACTATACCCATCCTGAAATAATTTTCCCGTTCCTGGTTTTGCGTGACAGTGTCGCGCAGCTACCTTATTTAATAAATTTCAATATTGTTTACAGGTCACAATTTCAATAATTATCCAATCAAACTTAAGAATTTGCATACAGCCATTTTAAATGTCAGTTAACTATACACTTCGTAATTTCATTACTACGTTTCTGGTATACATATAATAGAACTAATAAAAATACATTATATTCTCTCTATATCTCCTTATAATAAATTATAGCATTCTTTGCATTCTTAGAATGGTCAATGGTATAATAGATCAGAATGTATAAATAGCCCCGATCCCCCTTTGCTGAGAATAGATAGTTTGTCTCAATCGTATAATTTAATAAATGGAATGCTCATATTATTTAAGACTATTTTTATTGTCATATACATTTGTCGGCTGATTTTTTCGTAACTGCAAATTACGGGTTACTGCAATAAACACATTTAATTATTTTAGAATAAAACGGTCATGGTTATCGATTGTTTACAATATCCGCTGATAAGGTAAATTAGTTATCCCGAGCTTAAAAGATTTAGTTAGAGGTGTAACGTTACCAATGCGTAATAATCAAAAATTTTGTGGTATATAGAAAATATTAAGATGAAATTGAATGAGGCGAGACAGAGAGCTATAAAACAAATCATTAATAAAGTCATGATGTAAAACGATGTGCAACTGAGAAAAATCAACAAAGTTGTTAATAACATTTAAACCTTGGTTTGAAAGAATCCTAACAAAGCGAGGATGGACACATATAGAAAGATCGGGAAGATTTAAGAAGAGTTAACATGACAATCATTCGGCCTAAGTTAGGGTTAGTTGGGAGTTAGGTTAAGGATATAGTTTAGGCAAGTCTGTTTAATTCTGGAAGTCATGATGTGATCGTCGATCACTGGGTTAACTGTTCTTAAAATGGAATGTCCTAAAAGATTACATATGCATTTATAATTTTGTTAGAACCAGCTTTATGTAGTGGGTTGATTTCATTAAAAAAAAGAGTAAATTTAAAATTTCTTTATTTCAATTAAGGAAAAGAAAATAAAAAATAAAAAGAAAAAAAAAAAAGAAAAGAAAAAAGCGTTACGATATACGTCAATAACTGGAGAAACATATTATTACACTGTTTCCATATCAAATTATTGGCTGGACAGCAAAGCAACTCACAATCTTAAAGCAACTCACAATCTCTAAACAGTAAAAAAAGATTGAACAAATCTTGTTTGATCAAATTGTGTGGCTTGTGTATCATTTGATCATGTGATAGGAGGCGTCTAATTTATACAGCGCAGTGATGATCACTAATAAGGATTTTTATACTTAGTAAACCATAAAATTCCGCACTATCGCTCATAAATTATTTTTATCAGATTTTGATGCGCTCTTTAAAGTGATAAAACCTTATTTATTTTTATATAACCAGATAAAAATCAATTATTAATAATTTCCAAGAAACAAATTTTAAAGGATATTGTAATGTTAAAGAACACACTAAGAAAAATCCAATTAGTATAATTGATTTATGATACTAATTTAGGAAATATTCCGTTTTAATGTTGTATTTTTTAATGTTTACAACCACTAATCAATTAAATCTTTGCTAAATGTCATAATTAAATTACCTGCATGATGTTTGTAACCGCATGATGACTATTTCAAGCTGTGACATTTTAAAACTCACTTATTAAAAAAGTCAATACACAAGAGTATCACTAGAAGAAACTAAACTTCAGACCTTTAAATTATAATTTACGGTACTCATTTATAAAGGTTTTCAAGACACAAGCCTGTAATTAATATAACGAAAAGTTTCACAACATTCAATATTGTATAAATTTATACATGACTAATAAATTCTAATAAATTATTCTTTAACTACCTCTGGTAAATTTCCCGAAACGAGGGTCGTTTAAAGCGTTGTGCAATCACGTGAAATAAGGCCAATCAAATTGTTTGTTTTGATCGACACGGATCAGCCCGACGAAGAAAAAAAGAAGAAAAAAAGCGAGAAAACGAAGAATACAAGAAAACTAATGCCTAAACCTATATTAATGCACTAATAAAAAATGTCGGGAAGGTGATTTTACCTATGAAACATGCCCTAACCCTAACCCCGAACTAACCCTTACCCTAACTTTAACTAAATAGTCAAAAACATATGATGCCAACGCTTTAAACGTTCCCCCGAAACGAAAACAAACGGTGGATACAGAAAATATTAGTCTAACCTTATTTTGATACAGAAAATATTAGTCTAACCTTATTTTGATACAGAAAATATTGGTCTAACCTTATTTTGAAATGTCAATAAAAAGTATTAAAAAGTGTAAGAAGTGCAATTTTGTTTATAATATTTGAAAAGTTTCCAAATAAGGGAGTGGTGCAATATTCACATTCATGTATTGCTGTATTGTAGTGTAAAAATATGCCGGTATATCTTTACTACGATTA
The DNA here is from genome assembly GCA_003550325.1 of Gigaspora rosea. Lineage (NCBI taxonomy): Eukaryota > Fungi > Glomeromycota > Glomeromycetes > Diversisporales > Gigasporaceae > Gigaspora > Gigaspora rosea. Next base: position 30,820 of record QKWP01001679.1, on the reverse strand, counting down.
TGCCATCCAATCAAAAAATTTAAAATATTGCGTCACATTACTCTAATATACTTTGTTATTTTTATAACTATATCTTGGTAAATGCTATGAAATTAGCAGTTACATTCTTTACCGCATTCGAATAACTTTACCTTGCAATAAAGATTTCTTTAATATATTTATATAATTCGAAAACTTCCCGATATACTTATCTAATGTAATTAATGTTGCAAATACCAAATAACGCCATAGGCAATTTATTTTGAAGGTAATGAGATAATGCTGCACAATATTAAGTTACAAAATATTTATAAAAAAAAAAAAAAGTATCTTTATAAACAGAATTCAACAATTATGATAGGAAACACAAGTAAAAAATAGTAGACCTAAATTTTAAATCATGCTTAATTGTTTATCTTTTGTAAAACGTTATACGAAAACATTATGATTGCTTCATTAATATAAAGCACTTTCAAATTTTTTATCTGCACATTATTCCAATATTCATTCATTATTTTCGTTTCCATAAGTCCATTCTGGACACTCATTTTTTCCTATTGAACCCTTATTAAAATTGAAAATGGCTTATTTCTCTAAAGCCATCATAGCCTTCCTTTTTGTTATTTATTTAATAACATTAGTTGAATCGCAATCACAACCTCAATCCCAACCTCAATCCCAAACGCAATCGCAGCCGCAATCACAACCCCAATCGGAACAGCAATCACAACCTCAATCACAACCGCAATCACAAACTCAATCGCAATCTCAAAACAATTGTCCTGCAACAAGTTCAATAAGTTCTAATGAACCCACGCAAAAATATATTGTTACACTTGCCTCATCGAGTGATAAAACTAGTCATTATACAATGCTAAAACAGTGTTATAATAAAACCGTTGCAAACAATCCCAATGCTCGTACAACTGATTCCACTTGTAAAGATGTTAGTTTTGGAATACTCAATTGTTACATCGGACAGTTTCGCCCGAGTGACGCTAGCGCATTGTCTAAACAAGCTGGTGTGCAAAGTGTCGAACCCGATTCAACCTTTAAAATTGTTTCTCCTTATTATCGAAATAATGGTCATGGTAACGGACCGAATTTTTACAAATTTCCTAAATTTTCTTGGGATAACCAAAAACATAAAGATAATGAAAATCATAAATCTCCTAAATATAATAAATATAATGAAGATTATAAATCTCCTAAATATAATAAATATAACGAAGATCAAAAATTTCCTAAATATTCTAAATATAATGAATATTATAAATTTCCTAAATATAATGATCATAATAATCACAATAATCATAATAATCATAATGATCAGCACAATCATAATGCTGAATCATCCCCTGAAGACACCCCTGCTGCATCCGTTGCTGCTTTTAGAAATAGACGACCCGTCCGGACAAGACCTAATAACGCAGCTACTACTACCACAATACCTAATAACGTAGCTACTACCACCACAAATCCCACTACTACCAGTACTCCCACAGTAACTTCTATTCCTCCAGGCAGTTGTTCTAATTACGCAAGAGAAGGTCCTTCTCCTTCGGCTCCTGGTGTATGTACTATTTTTTTTTTTAATTAACATTATAAAATTTTAATAAAAATTATTATCAATTTTTATATTTTTTTACTCATTATATATCTTTATTTAAAATTACCCGATTAAAAAAAATATTATTATTATATTTTATCTAAATTTTTAGAATTTGGATTGTATTGACCAATCACCCAGTAATTTAGATGGAATATATTCTTATCCTAGTAGTGCTGGTTCCGGTGTAGATGTTTATGTTGTTGACACGTAAGATATTAATTTCGCGTCAATTAAAATATATAAATATAATTATAATTATTAATAAATTTTATTTCATACATACAGAGGTATTTATTCAGGCAATAAAGAATTTGGAAACAGAGTAGATAACGGTGCTTTTTACTGTACCGGTTGTACAAGCTCTGCTGATGATAATGGGTATCTATTTTAATTTTTTATTCATAAATATTTTAAATAATCTAACTTTTCTAAAAAAAATTTTTTTTTTTTTTAAAGTCATGGAACTAATGTCGCTGGAATTGTAAGTATCATAATTATCATAACTTTTTTTTTTTATTAATAGATCCTAATATCATACATCATACATTTAACATTCTAATCTTCAAAATCTTAATATTGATATTAAAAATCTAACATTAAACAGATTGGAGGTAATAAAAATAATTAGCAAAATATTTATTGCAAAAAAACATTCTTAAACTTGACTGAATATTGAAAATTATTTTAGGATCAACTTATGGAGTAGCAAAACAATCCTATCTAATTCCTGTTAAAGTTTGTGACGCTTCAGGTTCTTGCCAGAATAGTGATATTATTTCAGGATTAAGCTGGGCAGCAAGCCGACATTCGAATTCCGCTGCAAAGAAATCAGTGATTAAGTAATATTTTAATATTTTATCTGTATTACTATTCTTACATATAAATATTTTCTGTTGGAAAAACTTTAATTAATCTATTTTATACTGTAGTATGTCATTAAGCGGTGGTACTTCATCAGCTCTTAATAACGCGGTTCAATCATGCATAGATCAAGGTATGCATGTCGCTGTCGCTGCTGGAAATGCTGCTGGTAATGCTTGTAATTATTCTCCATCATCAGCACCTAATGCAATAGCAGTTGGAGCTACTGATAATTCAGCTGCTATTGCAAGCTTCTCAAATTGGGGAAATTGCGTTGATATTTTCGCTCCAGGTAATTAAATTAATTTTTGAATTATATATTATACAGATTTATCTTTTAAGTGTCAGAATTTTAATTATAGTAGATCTATTTTTTTTTTAAAATCTCATTAATTTAATATATTTAAAAAGTATCCATAGTTTAATTGGATTTTACAGATCTGTCATAATGGATAATAAATATTTATATATCTATAATTAATTTTCTTTTTATAACTAGGTTCATCTATCACGGCAGCTGGAACTCCAGGCCCTAGTGATTTATCCACATATTCAGGAACTAGTCAAGCAACTCCTCATGGTTCGTAATCAAACATATTTTAATAATCAATTTTGTTTTTTTTTTTGTATAAATTAGGATTTAACATAAGTTTTCTATTTAATTAGTTGTAGGAACAATTGCTTTGGCTATTGCAAATAGTGGAAATCTATCTCCAAGTGATATGAAGACTTATCTTAATAGTTTAGCAACACAAAATGTTGTATCGGGTAATATTCATGGAGCTCCAAATAGATTTTTACGAGTTCCACATTGTTAGATTTGTTAGATCAGGTTTATTCTATCTTTATTCATGTCTTTATAGAAGTTTATTTTTTATTTTGATTTAAAATAGTCCAAATATTAGAAACTGTAATAATTTAATTATATACACAAAAATGTAATTGAAATTTTGTATAATCTTTAAAATAATAAGTCTAAAACCTTTTTATATTCCAATAAAAAACTTCTATAAATAATTCAACAATAATATTTGACAATAGAAATATCTTATTGCGATTTATTTTCTTTATTTTGATTATTTATATTTCTTTTATATTCTAAAACCCTTAATGCGAACGTTTCTAGCGGCATTTTATGATTACGTAATGCTGCGACAATTTCTCTTATACTCCTTCATGAGGATTCTACACATTTTTACCAATGATTTTATTCATGTGAAAATAAAGAATACAATTTTTGATATTTTGATTTATTTCAAATTACCAACTTACCATTACACCTTTTGACATCAATTTCGTCGTCTAACATAACACTTATTTCGTACATGTCATTTAAATGTCCCTTTGTACGGAATTAAATGTCCTTTTGTACGAAATTAAATGGTTTGTTGTACAAATTTAAATGTCATGTACGAAATTGATGCAAATGTTTAACAATAACAAATTGAGTCTCATGAAAGCATTAATTATAGAAGAAAATATTATACTTCAGAATAGAATGAACTTCAATTGGTTATATAGATTAAGATAGTTAATAAATTATTAGAAACCAATTTTTTGGATTAATTACGTATGAATATTAGCAAATATTTATCCCTTTTAAACAATAATTGTAATATATATATATTTTTTTTGATATGAAGAACGGAATTACATTAATTTATAAATTTTTTGTATCAGACAAGTGTGTGAGAATGTAATTAATATGGCGTGCCCAGTTGACTTTTTAATTAAGTTAGAGTAAGGACATGTCTTATAGAAAATCCGACCTCCCGACATTTTTTATTAATGCCACGAAATAGGTTTAGACATTCGTTTCTTACATTTGATTTTCACTTTTTTTTGCCGTTTTTTTCTTTGGCTGATCTAAACAACCATTTTATTGGTTATATGTCACGTGATCGTGCACAGCTTTAGGACAACCCCAGTATTGCCTGAAAAACGAAAATTATTTTTCGTTTTACATTATCGTACACGGAATCTGAAAGCATGGGTCGATCAGTCTGTTGGTTTTTTTTTTAATTTACAGAATAATGTTCAAGTCTAAGGTTATACAAGGATAATTTTTCATTTTGCACAAGGAATCAAAAAATTAGGTCGGCAGTCATATTTATCTGTCAACATATCGGATAATTACAGGAAATTAAGGTCTCCATCGGATGAGAGTAGCTGAAAAAAAATAAATGCCAAAAATCGAACAATTGGTATAAATGGGATCTAAAAAAAAATTTTTTTTGATAAAATGACATATTAACTTTGGGCATGATGTTATTACTAAAATCACTAATTAACATTAGGGGCACGAAATTTTGGGCACAAAATAATTGGGGATTGTAGTGTTCCAAGCTGATCATTTAGTCGGCTGATAGTTTGCCTAGCCGGCTAATAATGGCTAATATCTAAATTTATATTGTGTAACTAAAATTTGAATAAATATCTTAATTAGAAACATGTATTAATTTCCAATTTTATTCGCAATGGATCGATCTCTATCTTAGTTCGGAACATAATAAAAGCAATAAATTATAATACGAAAGGGTGAAACCCGCGCTGAGATGATCACGTTATTGATGCAGATTTAGCTTAATTAGGGTTAGGGTACTATTTTAGGATACCAGGAATGTAAGTGTATGGTTTTACTGCATCTGAAATGGAAGCAAAATCTTAAAGCTGATTGGTATACATTTTTTCTCATGGTCATTCCCTGTTTTATGTAACATAAATTTCTAACTTTAGAGGGAGGTTAAAGCGAGGTGAAATTTAGTTAGTTAGGAAGTTTATATATTTATATCAAGAATGCAGCATGTAGATCATGTATTAACTTATAATAAATTGGTCATAAAATTCGTTAAATGATTGGCTTACATGTGCCGCTGCGCGGCACATGTAAGCCAATCATTTACTTTGATGAAGTGATATTCTGATGTCATTTGTAATACTTCATAATTACGATCAATGGTTTGCCATTTAAAGTAAAATCGGTTTTAAATTTTAGCCAACTTTTATTAAACGACAGGGTGAAACCTGAGTTGTGAAATAGTGAAACCTGCTATGATCATCACGTGGGGAAGAAATCCGCTTTTATTTCGGATTTCACTATTTCGCAACTCAGGTTTCACCCTGTTCATTTATTAAAAAATGATTCATAATACCAGTACGATCACATGAAATGTGAGAGGGATGGTTCCGTTCAACTTTTTTGATGCACTACGTTAATTTTTGAAAAATCCTTTTGGGTTGGAATAATGATTTTCATTTATTCACAATTACAATATACCAGTACGATCACATGAAATGTGTGAGGGATCGTTTTTTGGGCGTGGCCTATGCTGATTTTCGCAGAATCCTTTTTTAGTACAAGTAATGGTTTTCATTTATTCATTTTTGGAAGGAGTCAACATTTTTACATATACTGAACGTTAGGGTGTGACCTCAACTAAGTAAATCAAACATAGTTACGGTAATATAGAAGATCATTAATTTCGGATTTTTTATAGGCCGTATATTTAAATATTAGATTAAATTTACATTTTTTAGCATAAGTATCCAACAAAAGTGCATATACTTTTTGTTTAATTTGAAGCTTTCAACTAGCTCTACATGGTAATAGAGCTATTTTTTTTAAATAATTTTTTTAAAAAATTTCTAAAATTTAATTAATTATTTAATATTTATAATTATTTTATAATCATCTAGTATAAAAATTTGGTTAACGATAATATCGAAATATAACCATTAATAAATCCGAAATTAATGAACTTCATATGTTACCCCGACTATGTTTGATTTTATTCGTTGAGGTAACACCCTAACTGAACGTTATAAGTCGATTATGCAATATGATGCAAACATGACGTTATTGATTATAAAATTTCCATCTAAATTTATAGTTCGTCCGTTTAAATGTTTTAATTGGTTACCTGCGCATTACGTCATTTTAGATCATTCAAAATTTATAATAGTAGTTACTACGATATTCTAGAAATCTTAACATATTTTGATATCGAATCTGTGATTAATGGAGAATGAATCTGTTTTCTCGGTGTTAATAGTCACCTGATTGAGCAAGAATAAATAAAGCATGTTATAATTGAAGCACTCAAACTAATGGTCTGCCTTTAATTAATTTATTTTTATTTGCGCTAAATGAGCCAGTGTCTTTTTAAAATGTGATACGAATAAAAAGTTCTAGTAAATTTAACAAATTATTGACAAATATTAACATACATTTTGAACTTAACGCGCGTGATCGTGCTGATCCTGCGCCGCGTCACACGCTGCGCAGCTACCCTAATTATGATAATACTTTTACATAACTATGCCATTACATTATTATGATGCGTACTGCATACGACTGTGTGTAAATAATAATCTGAGAAAAAATACCCTTCTGAATGAGAGTTCATCCATATAATTTTGAGACTTTCTTAAAATGAATTAATAAAAAAATTCATCATTATTACCAAACTAGAATTTCATATGATCATACTTATTTTATAATGGCCTCAAGTCAGCATCAACCGCAATAATTAAAATAAAAATATGTTAATTTTCAAAAACGATCTGTAGTGTCATACTTAATACGTTCCTGGTTTTAGCGCGACTGCGTCGCGCAGCTATCCTAATAGTTAGATGGAGATCTGTATCAATAACGTAACTATTTCGTCGCGGGTTTCACCCTGTCGTTATAATTCTTTAAATTAATTATTGATTTATTTAAGTACAGAAGATAGTCTAAACCGATTAAATCAGCTGATTAGTCAGTTAGTAGTTTCATTAGTCAGCGAATTATTTAATCTATCTTTATTGGGTGCCTTTATGTTAAGGAAATCCTGCTTTTTCGACCTTATAATTTTGGTCCAGATCCAATATATTACAATTGTATTACACAACAAATGTAAAAATACAAATAAAACAAAAAATTTTATTATAACATCTAACTTCCGATCTTTAATTAAAACTTTTCAGTATAAATTTTGGTTGTAAACCCACTTTTAATGTCAAGTATATAGAGAATTTTTAACATGCTAAACAGACTCATATTTTTGGATCAGCACTATACTATCGGGTAAGCCGTTAAGCTATTAAAAATTTAACGGCTTAGCCTAGCTGTAAAAATTTAGTCAGATTGAGACACTAAGGGATTGCTACCGGCACAACCGTGTAAAAATTCCGCGGTAACGTGATTTTAAACCAATCACAGCACAGGATCAGGTGTAATATGAAAACGAAAATCTGGCTTTTTAAAAATCGTCCATAACGCAAAATTTGGCTTACAAAACCACCTTCTGCGTCTTAACAGAAAATATTCCTTGCAAAATTTTGCTACATATAAGGTTCTTGATGATGTTGTCTGAACGCTTACCCTTACCCTAATATCGAAACTTAACATTTTAATCGAAAAATGTAATCGATTTATTTTTGCCCAATAGAATTTTAGCGTATATCATCACGTGTCCGGGAAATTTTATGCAGACAAGAGGCCCAAATTTTGACCAATCAAATTCACAGTTGATTGTGATGATTATAAGATTAATTAGTAATCCAGATATGAATCGGAATTTCTTATAGTAAAATTTACTATTGTCTAAAAAATCTGTATTTCCAAAAAAATAATAAGAAAACGTATAATTACAAAGATTAAAATACTTGTAGTTTATAATCTATTAACTTAATTTTAACAGATTAATTAAAATTATAAGTAAAATTTATCCCTTTATACTTTTGTAAAATAAAAAATAAGATTTATTTAGTAAAAAAATTATTTTACTTTGTTGGAAATGCAGATTTATAAAAAGTAAAAGTTATATAGTAAACATAGCACAATAAATTATTGAAATTTGTTCTGTTTCATATCCGAATTACCAATTAAGAACTTTTATTAATTAAAAAAATGTCATCTAGCATAAACTGATAAATCTAAAAATAATAATAAAAAAATTGATTTGACAGCTGCTAATCTATTGATTACCAAACATTGTTACAAAGAAACAAATTATTCACTACTACAAAAAAACTAGTTGTCAGCCATACTTGCCGTAATTGTAATAGAACTAGGCATAGTAGTATAAGATATCAAACAAAAGGTGGATATAAGTTAATATATATATATATATATATTGGATGAAAAATAGATTATTAAAAGCTTTAGTGTAATTGTTATTTGATATATACTAGTGATGTGACCGCGTACAGTACTATATTTACTATACGTACTTGTATGCTAAAATTTTACTGATCACCTGTTCCAGCCAATCAGAGGCCAGAAAGAACTATACATACTGTATGCTAAAATTTTCAGATATCATATAAATGGCATATCACTAATATATACTATAATATTCGAATATTGATTTACTTGTAAAACTGCAGCTTGAATGCAAATTAGAACAAATATATAAAAACTTGATAGTATATAGTACATTTGCATTCAACATTGTCTCATTTTAGAGTTTAGATATATGCTAATTAGTTTTCTTAGAGTAAGTATAGATTATAGTTGACTATTATATACTATTATAGCTTTGCATATATATGTTGTATTACTTGTACTCCAATATTCCGGGTTTGATGACTGTTAAAGGTTTTATAGACCAGATCAAAAACTGATTATTTTATTGAATTCTAACTTATACTTCTATCTGAACAAGTTTTTGTACGTACTAATATTACCATATACCATAGATAATATGCATTAATATCATGCTATTGTAACAGTTAATTGGGAGAGCGGATAAACAATATAGACAATAGTGCCAATTTATCTCCAACTGTGTATGGTAAGAGAGATATAAATATATCAAAATATAGGTCAAGGTAGGAATTGGTTCGGTCAGCTAGGTCAGCTTCGGTCAGCTATCATCAACTATCGACTACTAGTCGGCTATAGCCGATAAATTACTAGATCAATTTCTTAATCAATTTTTAATCAAACATATAAACAAATGCCAAATAATTATATTTTTATATGTTATACAGTTATACATATTAGAATATGGTGAAAAAAAGTTCAGCCCACATGCTGTAAACAGCCAATCAAAATAATCAAAATATTGAAGATCTGATCTACATTTCAAAACAATCTAATTCTGGTCAAAATTTGTAGATCATTTGGCCTATTGGAGATAAGTTTAAAACTCATCAAACGATTTGCAAATTTGACCGAATTAGATTATTTTGACCACTTTTTGACTATCAAATTTCACTATCATGTGATTTTTGGGCAATAAAATAATGGAAAGTCTATGGACTAGAGATCCTCATTTTCTGCTGTGACAGACCCCAAATTCTGCCTTCTTTGCAATTCGATTTATGCGAATTATGTGATAAATTTTGTAGAATTATGCTGCAAATTATGTGAATTAAGTAGAAACATGCAAACTATGCGATCACCAGGGTTGTAAAATTACCATAATTTATAAATTTTTAACATAAATTACTACCTGAAAATCCTGACTACCATGTTCGTGTTTTGCGTTTAGGTGAAACCAACTAGATTCTGTGTTCTCAGAGTTCTACCTCTCTCTTATAGTAAAAAAAATACATAGGGCTACGGGAAATTCTGAAAATTTTATACAGTCACGGAACAATCCAGAAAATTTTTGAAATCTAGTTGGTCTCGCCTTATTGACTGGAAATGTTCTAATATTACATTATCTTTAATATCGCCATTTTATGCACAGATTATGCTCTATTAATTATGCGAAATTAGTACCAATATGCGAATATGCTATCGCATATGCTTCTGCAATAAAATCAAATTTATGCACAGATTATGCTATCGCAGATATGCGCTATTCCTACTACAGACATGTACAGGTCACGTGAAATTTCATCTTATAGACATGTACCAAAATAATAAAATTTTTTTTAATTAAAAACTGCCTGCTATTAAGGCTTTTGTACTAAGATAACATCTTTTATCACCCTAATAAAGATTGTTCTTCTGGTCTTTCCGGTTCTCTTAGTATGAGATTATTAAAATCTGATTAGTAGAACCAGAGATATGACTTTCAAAATATAGGCAACGTTCTAAAGATTATATAAAAATGTTGCATAAACTTCATACACTATATCCCAGCTCTATTAATAGGCAATTCTCCAGTCAACTGGTTCAAAAATTTTTTTATATAAATTTTACTATAAGTGCGAATGCATAGCGTCTCTATCTAAAACTTTTTTTTATACTAAGTTAATCACCTTTCTGGCTTAAGAGACTTTTGTAAAGCTTATTAAAACGTATCTAATAGTAGTTAAAGTGTCAAAATTGGCTTGGTAAATACCAAGATATCTTTAAAAAACCTTTCTTTTACTATATAAATTTCTTTATAAACAATACTATTGTTTGCAAAGAAATTTACATAGTAAAAGAAAGGTTTTTTAAAGATATCTTAGTATCCACCTAGCTGATTTTAATGCTCTAACTACTATTAAATACAGTTTAATGAGCTTTACAAAAGTCTCTTAAGCCAGAAAGGTGATTAACTTAGTATAAAAAAAGTTTTAGATAGAGATGCTATGCATTTGCACTTATAGTAAAATTTATATATAAAAAAAATTTTTTGAACCAGTTGACTGGAGAATTGCTTATTAAGTTTATTTTTACTACTATTAGAACCAGAAAAGTCAGTTGCCTAGGACGGTAAGGAGTTTAACCTATTATAAAATCTCTTTTTAAATTTAAAAAAAATAAATAGAATAAGAGAAAGGTGGCTGGAAGACTTTCAAACTAACTGCTAAGTTAACCCTTTATCACTCTAAATAAACTTATTCTCCTGGTCTTTTTGATACTAATTTGCGATATTATTAAAAATTGACTCAGATATATATATAGCCTTATAAAATTTATGCAACATTTTTATATAATCTTTAGAATGTTGCCTAAATTTCAAAAGGTTATATCTCTGATCTGATTTTAATAATCTCATTACTATTAGAGCTGGAAAGACCGGGAGAACAAGCTTTATTAGAATGATAAAGTATGTTGTCTTAGTGCAAAAGCCTTACTGGATCGTTTTATAATTTAAAAAAAATTATTACTTTGGTACGTGTCCATAAGTTGAAATGTTATGTGATCTAACATGTTTGTAGATATTCTGTAAAATAACAAGAGCATGTTAATGAAATACAAGCGAAAGATCAAAACAAAACGTACGTTTTTTCAAATTTGAATAAAAAACTTTCACGCTTTAACAAAAAAATTCCTTAAGCAATTCTACTATGTGTTTTGCTAATATCAAGCAATATAGAAACCCTAGTACTAACTTAAAATGATCATGAAGTTTATTGGGCATAGTCACGTAACAGTGAAAAAGTGATAGTGATCCTGGGGAAGATAGAAGATACTAGGGTATTTCTTTAATAATTCTATATAATTTGTACACTTCATACTGAATTAAGCAATAATTATAATTTTTTAGCCAGAAAATAAAAATTTTGGCATTGGCTAATCAGTCAGCTAAGCTATTATAGCTGACTATATCGACCATGCCTATAGCTAATCAGCTAGCCAACTATTAACTGACCGAACTCATCCCTAGTTACAGGGTATGATAAAGGTCAGATATGCAATACTTGTAGATAGGGTGTTATGGTATGTCCTAGTCTGGTCTTAGTTAAAAAAACCGGGTCTGAGCAGCGAACCACAAACCGGACCAAATTTTATAAACGGTCCATGGACCAGTCCTATTTTAGTCTGGTTCAAGAACCGGTCTACCTGCAGCCAATAGGATTGGAGAATTTGACTATCATAATACACGAATTGAGATTTCAAATGAACTATATCAGATATATATATATATATTTTTTTTGACAATCGTGTTACAACTTTATTTTATAATATAGAAATTGCATTTTTAATACATGTGTTCTATTTATAGCTATGCTATTTTAAACTAAAGTGTGGCTTATCCAGTTGCTATTTGGCACCTATGTGCGACCTGCCAAAGTAGAATTGACCTTGCCACTTCTTTAATATCTACCTCAGATATTAAATCTGCAGTTCATCGGCCTGGATCTACAGCCTGTCATGATCTTTTAATTTTTATTCCATCTGAACCAACTTCCGGTCCTTATCTATTTTTCTACCTCTTTTGTTACCTGAACCATTTTTTTCTTGAACTTATCACACCTTTTATCTGATACCTTCTGTTTTCTATATTCTTCTTCTGCTTCCAAGGGTGTGCCTTTTCCTTTGTCTAAAACCTTTACTCCTTTGACTTTCTTCCTTTTAGATTCGCTTTCTTCCTTCTTCTTCTTCTTTTTCACCGAATGATTTCCAGCTCTTTTTCCCATTTTGCAACTTCATTGCAGCATTGGAGCCAAATCTCTTTTTGAAAAACATTACGTCATTTATCCCACCATTCTAATATGATCGACTCTGCTGCATTATTAGCGATTTCTGCTTGTAGGAGTGAGTTTTTTATATCCATTTCAATTAGCCCTCATGCCAGATAATTTCTTCTTATACATCTGACTGCCTCTTCTCCTCCTGTTAACGTTGTGTCCAAGTAGTCAATCGACAGTTTCTTCTTGATCGACGTATCTAGATTTGACCAGATTTCCTTTACTATCGACTTCTCTTTTTCAGACCAAAATGCTCTGCAATTTCACAGGTTGTTAGGTGCTCGAAGTCCTCTTCTTTTTTTTACATTTTCTGCATATTGCCATTTGGTAGAGGTCTTCTCAGTTTCTTTTGCGTAGACTTAGTATGGGCAGTAAACCGCTTAAGCTCTTTAATCTGAACTCCATTTCTTATTCGCTCTGAAAGAACATGCTTTTCTTTCCTTTCCTTCTTCCACAAAGTCCAAAATATCTTCCAGTCTTGACTTTCTGCTCTTTTTTGATGAATATTGTCCTTTGTATTTTGCATGAAGAGCCAGTCCATTTGTGGAAGGTTTGAGTAAGCGTTTTGAGAAAGCTACAGATCGGTGTTTCGATTGTGATATTGTTCCAGGTAGGTCTTAGCACCATTCCCTAAATCTCATTTACATTGATCGAAATTATTTCTCTTTCTTGTGCACCTTCTTTTGCTGCCCTATCTGCTAGGTCGTTTAGCACATTTCCCGCATGTGCTTTTACTTTGTAAAGTTGCAAATCTACATTCTTTGTGTCTAGTATTTTAACAATTGTTCCTATAATGCCCGGGTTTTTTATTTTGCACCAGCTTCTTGTGCTTTTAATTTCCCAGCTTTTTTTAATTATGTGGATCGCTATTTGACTGTCAGTGAAAATGTCTATTTTGCTGTTGCTTGAAGTTATCAGAGTCGCTTCCAGAATTGCCATAAGTTCTGATCTTGTTGAAAAAAACTACCCTTGGATTCTGCCTTTAAGTTCTCTAACTATTGTACCTTTACTATCTACTTGAATTATTCCATACTCTGCTTTGTGATCCTCCGTACCACCTCCTCCGAGTAAGCCATCTGTATAGTAAGTTATTTCATCGTACACCTAGTTCTTCTCTAGTGCCTGTATGAGCTCTCATTGTTTTTCCCTTTTTCTACTAGATTTTGAATCAGGTATACGTCCCAACTTTCTGCAAAAGTTACATGTTCTACTTCGGATTCCTTTTTTTCTCTAGTCTTCTTTTCAGGAGCTATCATATTTTTGAGATGTTTAAGGCCAATCGCTGTGGCCCATCCTCCTTTGCTTTTCCTTCTTATCCATGGACTCATGTCTTTCACTTCGTTTTCTCTTATTTTGAGAATCTTTTTTGTAGGAGTTATGCTTGAACTTGATGAGTTGTCATGCACCAAATTCTTTTTGTTTTCCTCCCATTCTAAAATGTGCACCTTTTTATTTAGAGATTTTTTTTCTACCTTTCCGAGGAATGATCCCATATTATCTTTTTTCTGTCCAATCACCCATTCTTTCTTTGATCTTTTGTATGACATTTTTCTTTTTTTTGGCTTGATTTGGGATTCATTTATCTCCACTTGTTGAGCATAACTTCCTTTGATTCTTCGGAATATCTGGTCTTCTAATATTGTTTCCTCTAGTTTTTTAAACCATATGGGTGTTTTTTCTTTCGTTTCTAATCCACGAATTCTTTTAATTTGTTGCCATGTGAGCATTGTATTATTCTGTTTTGTAATTAACTGCTCAACGAACCATAGGTTCAATTCACAGAGTGTGTGAGTGCCTTTTTCAAAATCTTTCTTAGATAATAGGTTTTTAATCTCTATGCTGGCTTCACTGCGTGTGCTAATAGTCCAGTTTTTTTCCCATCTGGAATTTTGGATACTAATATCCATATCCTTTGCCATTAATAAAATGCTCGCATTCAGATTATTTTTCCACTTGATCTTTTTAATTTCATCGCTGTTTAAGGTCCATATGGGTACTGTAAACCTTAATAGGAGTTGAGCGTCTCTAAGCCTCATTCTGGCAAGGTCACCTACGAGGTTTGGATTGTTTATTCTTATCACCCATTCTGTAATCATATGCTCCATATGCCGCTGCCATAGAGAGATTATTCCCCAAATATTACTTTGTAGTGGAATGGTATTTGAAGCAGTTTAGGCCAGTTCTGCTTTCCACTTTGTTACCCTTATTATTGGTTGGTGTAGTTTTTCTCATTCTTCCTTAGATAAAATTATTGTATATAACTTATATTCAGCTCTGGATAATATAACCATATTATTTATATATCTTATATGTTCAATTGAGATTTTTTTCCTATTAAGCAGATTGGCCATTTGCTTAATTTCTATTTCAAGTCTTTTCTCAATTGATTTTTTTGGGTCTGCTGCCATCAGCCAGACCCCAAGATAATGAACTAATTCTTTTTTCTTTTTTGCTAATATTTTTTCCTTTCCTTCTTTAATGAGGATCGCTTTTTCTTCTATTTTGCTTTTTCCATTTATCACTAATAATTCTGTCTTTTTTCTATTTATCTCGATATTGTTTAGTCGAAAGAAGGATTCTGCGGTTTTAACTAGGGTTTGCATACTTGTTTTAGAGTTTGCCATCAGAGAAGTGTCATCTGCATATGCTAGGCCTGCAATATGAATTTCCTCTATTTCATTTTTTCTTGGGTTAATTCTATTGGCCACTCTAGTCTTGCTTTCGCTTCCTGTTTACACTTGTATAGTTTGCATAATAACAGGTCAAAGTAAATCTTCCATAAAAGAGAGAGATTACTTCCCCTTGGTCTATTCCCTGTCCTGGACTAAAACTTTCTGTCAGACCAAACTTTGTGATTACTTTGACTTGTCTATTTGTGAACATGTCCATAAGAAAATTTTCTAGCTTCTCTGGGATTTTGATTCTCCTTAATGCTACTTGCAGCTTCTTAAGATCTATAGTATCGAAGGCTTTTTTAATATCTATAAGGGTTATCCATATTTCTTTATTTTCTTGTTTAGCTGCTTCGATAAAGTAGTTCATGATATGAATTGGATCTTGTGTCCATTCTCCTTGGAGCCCAGCAAAATTTGGCTCTCGCAGGATCTTGTGTGATATGATATATTACTTAGTCTTCTTTGGATAATTCTTATGAGTCCTTTTCTTGCTGCTTCCAGCAGCATAATCGGCCTAGAGTTTACAAGCTGCAGGTCCCACTCCACCATTTTTGGGATTGGGAATATCATCCCAACTTTCCATTTTTTTGGCATTTCCCCTTCATCTAGAATTGTGTTTAGAAGGTCTAGAAGGAGCTTAGTGGCTCTTTTACTGAGTCTTTTCAGAATTGTATAACCTATGTTAGATAATCCTGGCACGGAGCTATTGGAGATCTTTTGGAGCATTTCTCTCTATTCTCTTTCCTCAATTTTCTCAAAAATACTATTGTACCATTCTTGTTGAATATATACTCATGGGGTATATTCTTCATTTCATTCTTCTTTTTCCTTTTCTTGAACCTGTGGCCTCTCCGTAAACTGTTTCATAAAATACTTATCAACTGCTTTTTTAACTTTGTCAGGTTCATGTACAAGCTCTCTTTTTCCTGTTTCGTTGTCTGGTGTTGTAAGTATTCTTTCTATTTCTATTTTATTTCACAGCCTTTCCAGTATGCTGTTAAGCATTTTCTTATCTTCCTGTCCTATCATTCTGAACCTTCTTTCGATATTTTCTCTTATTCTTTTTTTCTGTTCTATTTTTTGTTCAGAGACCATTTTCTTTTCTAATAATTTAATCCATCCCTTTAGACCTTCTAACCATTGCTCTGTCCATCTATCTCCTATACTTGGATTTTTGTGTTATTGTTTGTATTTATTAGCTCAATTTGAGTGTTTATCAAGAGCTGGTCTACGTCTTCTATTTTTGTGTCCGAGTTCGCTTGTGCTCTGCGTCCAATTCGTCTCAGCTGCTTGATCCATTTGTATCTCAGGTTCTAAATGACCTGTTTTTGTTTTTCTTCACTAGTGTTTTTAATTTTTTTAAATGTGATTGACTTATTTGCAGCTTGACCTATGAGCTCTGCAAATTTTTCCCACACTTCGTTTATCCAGTTTGTTCTTGGCCGACTTGTATATTTTACACCTTTCTTTAATTCTTTTCTCTGAAATTCTTTAATATATTTTTCTAAATTGCAATAAAGTTTTCCCAATCTTTATTGGTTATCTTATCATAGTGATAAATTTTCCGTTGACCAGAGAATTTTTTCCTTTGCTCTGCAAGTGAGTTTGAGTGTAAAATGGGCTTAGTAGCAGTTTTGTCCATATCAGATTGTGATCACTCCCTGTGACCAGGTCCATCTCTTCTATATCGCTATCTAGCACAAGATCTTTAATTTTGGGGTCTAACCAGATATGGTCTATTTTTGAACAATATTTGTGATTGGCCCATGTCGGTTTGAACGTTTGTGGATTAATTAGTATATATGCTTCTGCATAGCCTACTCTCTGTAACTATCTAATCAAAGGAAGTTTACTTCTTCTGTAATTTTCTGTAACTTCTGTTTTCCAGTTATTCCAGGTAGTGTTTGCATCTACTTCCCCTCTAATTACTGCATTGAAGTCACCTTCTATAATTACTCTCGTATTTAATTTGCTTTTAGCAATATTCTCTGTTATATACTGTTGAATTTTTCTTTGCATATTTTTGTCGTTAGGTGGGAAGTACACTACCTATACAACTAAGATTGTTTTTTTGAATCTGAATAATGCTTTAAGGGCGTAAGTATCTTTTACTATTACTTCAGTAAAGTAGGTTTGCCATTCTTTTCTAACTATCAGTCCCACTCCTGAACCTTTTCTTTTCTCTATAACATCTTTCGTCCAGAAACCTCTATATTACCTCCAGTTAATTTCGAAGAAGGTTGCTTCTCTCTTGTTGGTATTTGTTTCAGTTATTCCTATTACATCCAAATTTTGTTCTATACCAAAGTCTATAAGTTCTTGTAGTTTTGCTCTATTTCCCTTTATCCCATTAATATTATGAAAACCTATTTTTAATTGTTCTAATTTTGCATCTAATGTTTTGTTTGCAATGTTTTTCTGCCCCTAGGGTGTCTTGCAATCCTTTTACCTGTAATTGGACTGGGACGGCTTTCAGGAGCGCATTGATAGTATGTGCTCTATTGTTTTAAATTTTTTATGCATTTCTGCTAAGATTTTCTCGATCTCACCTTTACCTTCTTTTTCCATTTCTATTTGTTTTCCTCTTCTTCTGCCTAGTTCTTTCCTGTTTGCTCCGGTTGCAATTCTATTACCTTCGTGATTGCTATTACTTATATTTTCTAGTCTTTTGAACGGTTCTCTATATATGTGTATGTGGTTCTTCTTGTTGTCATTTAGGTCACTATGGTTTGTTCCATTGCCATCAATTAATTGCTTGGATAAGTTGTTCGGTTTAATCTTTTTGAACTGTTCCATTTCTCTTAATATTGGTTTTTATTCTTTATAGTTTTCATCTCATATTGGTGCTGGTGATAATTATAAAAGGGTTTTCCTCTTCTTCTTTCTGCGTTATCATTCCAAAACAACTTAGTGTCAAAGTAATATACACTTGTATCTTGGGCTGCTTTTTTATCTTGTTCAGAGCTAAAATATATATATGCTCTTCTTGCTTTGTTGCCGTTGCTATTGTTTAGAATTTGTACGGCTTGAACTTTGTACTTCTTTAATTGTCGAAGAAGAAGACTCTTTGTCGCTTTTGTTGGTATATTACGTATTATGCCCCTATAATTGTTCCTTTTTTCTAGTTCAGCAATGTCAAATCTACCTGGTGTTACCATATATGTTTTCTTCTGACTTAAAACAATTGACCAATGTTCTCTTAGTGATGCCTCTCATTTTTCTATTTTGGTTATGATTCTGATATATATTGCTCTGGTTGTAAAGTTTGGCTGTTCTTCTATAAAATGGGCCTCGCCAAAATATTCCAAGTATCTTTTGATTTCATACCAGTTGATCTCTTTTGGTATATCCCAGATGGTGAAACAATATTGTGACCCATATGTGTGAGCCCGGGTATCAACTTGATTTTCAGAAGCATGTATATAATTATCAGTATTTTCCTTTGTATAATTTTTGGCAATGAATCTGCCTTTGGGAGCCCATACTGAGTTGTAGATATCTTCATGTTTTTTGNGTTCAGCAATGTCAAATCTACCTGGTGTTACCATATACGTTTTCTTCTGACTTAAAACAATTGACCAATGTTCTCTTAGGGATGCCTCTCATTTTTCTATTTTGGTTATGATTCTGATATATATTGCTCTGGTTGTAAAGTTTGGCTGTTCTTCCATAAAATGGGCCTCGCCAAAATATTCCAAGTATCTTTTGATTTCGCACCAGTTAATCTCTTTTGGTATATCCCATATAGTAAAACAATATTGTGATCTATTTGTGTGAGCCCGGGTATCAACTTGATTTTCAGGAGCATGTATATAATTAACAGTATTTTCCTTTGTATAATTTTTGGCAATGACTCTTCCTTTGGGAGCCCAGACTGAGTTGTTGATATCTTCATGTTTTTTGTGTTTCTTCTTTGTATCACTTTTTACTTCTTGTTTGTGTACTTTTGGAATAATATTTTCCAAAAGAGCTTCAGTACCATAATCCAATGTGCCACATTCATTTTCAATCATTATGCTCTTTTTAATTTCTTCAATAGCTTCTTCTGTGTTTGTTATATCGTCCCGCTCTGAAGAACTTCGCTTCTGTACCATATTATTGTTGTCGATTTGAATTAGGGATGTTAATAGAGTGCTCAGGGTGGTGTGGAGCGTACTCTACCAGAGTAATACCCAAAACCACACCACACTAGAGTACACCACCTCAGAGCAAAACTCTATAATTAAACACTGAAGTATTAATCTATTATAAGCTGAATATATAAGTCGGGGCATACTCTAAAGTATAACCCAAAGTATAATCCAGTATATAATCCAGAGTAAATTTATATATTTATAGTATAGGATTTTATATTTATATAATAGTTACTCTAGAGTATAACCCACTTTACAGTTGATATAATAGTGGCTCTAGAGTATAAACTACTTTACATTAATAGTATTACTCTAGAGTGATTTACTTCTTTTAGATATATCTTAATAAGCCGGAGTGGTGTGATGCCTAAATCATGCTGGTATAGAGTGGCTTATACTCCTAAGTTACTCTAGAGTATTATACACCATTAATATCCCTAATTTGCATATTATTAGTCTGAGCTTCATTACAGGTTTTATCCATTGCTAAAACCACTTCTCCTGTGGTAATTTCCATATTTGCAGGTGCCAAGCTGCTTCTTTTGTTAACTGAATACAACGTGTTAGAGTTGATGTCACATTCTGTTAAGTATTTTTCTTCTTCTGTTATACTTTGTTGTCTTGTTTTTTATGTTGTACCCATTCGTATACTCGATTTACTTTACGAATTGTAGCTATAAGGTGGGCATCTGTTTTGCCTAAGAATTTTGCTATTCTTTTATCTTGTTGTAGAATAGTTAAATTAAGTTCGCTGTATAATGCTGATCTTCTATCGTCACTGAAGTTGAAGAAACCTCTAAGCTTTTCTAAATTTGGCATTTTACGTGTTTGTTTTGTTGTTTGTTTGCTAAAAACATTTGTTTGTTTGTTTGTTGTTGTGTTTTGTTGTGTACGCGTCTTAGTTTAGTAATCTACAATTTAGGGTCTAGCCGATTTCCCCAAAAAGTTTTGTAAAAATTTTTCAAAAGTCACATTTTGTAATCTACTCAGTGAAGGACCACTTCTTTTTCCTTGGTGTTCTAACAGAGTTAGGGTCTTTTTAGGAGGGCCTCTTCTTTTAGCAGTAGATTACTCTATGTTAGCTAGTGTCCAAACTGTTCTAGCCTATGTTTGTTTGTTTATTCGATTTTGTAAAAAAAAGGATCAGCGGAAAGAGTTGTTCACTATATCAGATATTATTATATAGTATAATATTTTTTTATATAAATAAAAATGTAAAAGTATAATTACTTGTAATAAAGGGATAATTGTAAAGCAGAAACAGATATAGAAATTATACGGTTTGGTTGTTAGGAACCAGTAAATTTTTTAACCTTAATTCAGTTTTTGGCAATTAAAGGTTACATATGAAAACAATTCCAGTAAATCGATTTTGACTAAAGAATGTGCTTGCAATATTATTTTAGAACAAGTTTGATTTAGCCTTAATCACATACTGTAGTTATGTATTTAAAGTAATGCATAAAATATATAATATGGACAGACTGATCTGTACTGGTCCCAATTTATAGACCGTGGACCATTTAGACTAGTCAAAAAGACTGGTTCAGACTGTGGTCCTTGTTGAATAGTAATATCTCTACGTGTAGACCTAATAAATAATCTATCACTAAATCATTACAATAAAATAAAGATGCTAATGCTGGTGATGCTAATATGGTGATATTAATGAAATAATATCAATAAGAATAATAAATAGAAGATGGATCAAAATGGGTATTACAGGGTTTATGGTAGGCTGATATTTGGTCAAATTTTGATCAGGTGATTTCTAAAGGGAGTTGATATAGGTTAAGTTTAAAATTTCCTGCAAGTGCAGGAGTATTCCAGGAGGGGTATAGTTGCTTGTAAATAAATCAACCAATACTAATGAAACTAAAAGAGACAACATTTATCAAATGAATATATAAAAGATTTTACTATAGACAATCGGTAAGCTGATATGTGTCACATGTATAATTTCGAAGAATTAACAAAATAGGGTAGATTGAATTCAATTTTAATAAACTGATTCGAGGTTACAAGTCAATTCAGTACGTTGAATTGAGTTATAAAAAGGGTTATTAAAGTTACAAGTTGAATTCAAGGGGTAAGTACAATTTCAGTATTTAGAGAAAAATAGGATTATTTAATAATAATAAAGGAAGTCTTTATTTTGTAACGTTTGAACTTTATTTTTCTTGTCTTTAAACTAGAGAGGCCTTTATATACATTATGAATTCTAATATATTTTTTTTTACTACGCTTTGCTACTACTATGTTATTTCGCTAGCTATTGCTACGTTACTTAGCTACTACTATGTTTCTTCTATGATGGCTATGCTTACTTTACAACTTTTACTATGTTACATAGTGGCTTTTCAAGCCTACTTTGGTTCATTAGGATTAAACGACTATGTTTACGTAGCCACTCTAATGTTTTAATACGCCCAAAATAACATTCATATGGTTAAGCCACTATTTTAGTACAAGGTATAAAATGTATGAGAAAATTTACCAAATTGGGATGATCATGTTTTCTATGAAATTTGTACTGCGAAAATAAAATTTATTTAGAATAAAAAAAATAAAATTTTTAATTTGTTACACTATATATAATTGACCGTTGACTCAGAATTTTGGATTTTTATTAAAATATAAGCAAATAAATAAATTTGTTAATTTTGAAGTTATAAAGTGCTATATGATGTTGATTTGTTAAATATAACAAGTTGTAATAAATTTTAATAAGTACGTATATATAAATTATATAATATCTTCTATTAAAATATTTTAATTTAATAATTTAATCATAAATTTAAATTCAGAATATTATTTGTACTGTAGTATTTTCAAACTATATGTTATTATTAAAATTCAATTTAATTATAAATTTTTAGAATAAATTTTATTATTAACTTTTTTTAATTATAAATTTAGAATACTTTACATGTAGTTTCAGAAGATATTTTATTAGTAAAATTTTTTAATTTAATTAAAAATTTAAATCTGGAATGCTTTCTTTTGTATATTCTAAATATATTTTATAATTAAAATTTTTAATTTAATTATAAATTTAATCCAGAGTACTTCGTATAGTTTTTTCAGAATATAATTTTTATTAGGGTTTTCTACTATAGTTTGATTTAAAATTATTTTCAGAATATTTTTAGAACCTTTTTAGTAACAAAAATTTGTGCAGCATTTTAAGGATTTTGAATTGGAATATAACCGGAATATTATTAAATAATTAAAATCAGAATATAACGGCTAAAATTTCTTATAAGGTCTCTTTTGAATCCAACAACTATTTAAATTATTCTAAATTAGATTCAAATAAGCTATATAGTTTTCTTGCAAGATTGATCCGTTAGCCTTTTCTATATTTAATGTATGCTAGTATATTATGAATAACCAAATTTGAAGTTTTGGATTTGCATTTATCTGTCTTTAAGTTAATAACAGTAATTTCAGGCGCTTGAAGTTGCACTAGCTAAATTAGTTCTTGGAATTACATGCGTTAGTTAGTAATTTTAGGAAACTTTAAGCGGGTTTTACTTTATGTGCAAGACATTATTAAGAACATTATTCAAATTGTTTTACACTTAATAGCATACTACTAAGAACTTAAATAAATGCAAGTGATGTTACTTAGTGTAATTTTGTTTATTTACATTAAATTAATAAATTTCATCTGAGGTTTTACTACAGGACTATCTTATTTTAGAGTGATCCAAACAGGTCCTGTAATTCCATATGTTAATAAATTTTGCAACTATCAACTTGAAAATATAATAAATGAATTAATTTAATATATTATATCTTAGAACTAAATTGTGGTCTGACTAAAATGCAGATAGTGCCATAAAATTGTCATAATTATAATAAGTTATAGTGATAAGTGCTATAGCCTATTACAATTCAACAAGTTTATGGCACTATGTCTGTATATTAGGTCTGATACAACTTAATTTCAAGCTCACTCTTAAATTTCATATTTTCCCTTTCTGATTTCAAGTAACTATGTTGCGCAGCTACCTATAAGGTACATTCCTGGTTATCAATTTCATACTCACTTAAATCTCATTATCAAGAGATTATCAATATGAAGATACAAAAATTCCTAATTTTAAATAAACAATAGAAATTGGGGTTTCACTTTTCATCGATTTTTTGTATTGATTTATTTAGTTTGTAATGATTATAATAGGAGATGCTCTTGAAACTAGTGCTTGGGCTGGATTACAAAATTCAGAAGTATCCTATATAAAAAGGATAAAGAATATTATTTTGCAAAGCAGATTATAAATCTGGATTTTATTTTAGCTATTATAAATTAAATCCAATTTTTTACCTGGATAGATTACTAACATTTACTATTATACTATTTTAGGCAGTCATTATAATAAAACTGTTATATTTGACTAGTAAATGGACACGTATTTTTAATAAGTTCATAATTTCAAAGTTAACAAAAAAAGAAAATTGGCAAGTTGAATACTAGTATGTAGAATATATATAAATTTAACAGACATGTTGAATCCCATTTCTTTTTCAATTTTAATTCAAAATATGCAATTGTAGTTTCTAAGAACCCCAACCAATTGATACACCTGTATTGTTTAAATAAATTATTTGTTTTTAAGCCCGAACTTTAATCAAGTTTTGTTTCAATTTCAGCTTTCAAATCATCGCTTTCTACTCCAAGTTCAAGTAATGTTTTTGAACTAAAAGCTTCAACATTAAGTTCACATCGAATCGGCCAATTTTTATGAGGTGTTCCAGAAATTATGATTATAGCCTTGAGCAAAATATGGATATGATAACAATTCCAGCTGACTTATCTTCGAAGGCTTCAGAGGCTAATATATTGCGAAGCCCATGGATCACATCCGTGGGTCAACTCACAGGTCATCTGTGGGTCAACTAACAGGTTAGGTCACATGTGAGTTAACCTGCAAGTTGATTTTTATCTGGGTTGCTATAACTTAACCTGGGTCACCACCCACCATGGGTGACCTGGTGGCACTCACCCAGGTCATATCACTACAGTCGGTGCCAGTGTCTGAAATTGGGTTGCAGAGTCTGCGGACCGCAACAAATTTTAAATTTTCGCAACCAAATTCTTAAGTGCATATGCGAATTCCGCATATAAATTTGCAAATTTTAATTATAAATTTCGATTAAATGCTTATGCGTGTAACTAAATTTTTATAAATTCTTATAATCCGCAACTATTTTTTTAATTTAGTTGCAGCCCGCAACTAATTTAAAAATTGAATTTCAGACACTGGTCGGTGCCAATTTTTTAGCTGCAGTATAACATGAATGACCAATAAAAATGCAGAAAAATTTAATATAAATTTAAATTTTATTAATTGATGATCTGGATAAGATCGGGCACTATTACCATATTGGGACAATAGTAAATTTTGGGGATAAGTACAATATAAACTTTTATTATATGGTAGAATCTGACATTCTTTGAATAAAAAATAATTTTTTATTAAGTTTATAGCTCATGTCGATTAATTGAAAGTTGTAGAGCTCACTGAGACGCATCTAATGGTGGTTAGATCATTTAAATCAGCCCAATGTATGCTAAAAAACGCTTGACCAACTATATAAAATTTCTAGTTAGACCCTCGGGTCGATAATGCAGTGGTTAGCGCTCCAGGGTCACAAACACAAGGTCGCGAGTTCGAGTCTAACGGGCGGCGAAAACTCTGCCAGGACCAGTTTGGAAAAAGATCTATGAGAGGAATTCCATTTATGTTCAAGAATGGATACATACAAAAGAAAGCAGTGACCGGCATAGCCACATGGCCGGAAACGACCAGAAAAGGCGAATCCGTCAAGAAATGACGTAAACATTGATGGAGCCCGCTTAAAGAACCAAAAAAGGGAAAGCCTGACGAACCTAGACCGACCAAAATGAGAAGTGGTTCCCAGGGCAGATGATAAAAGGCCGGCCTATATAGCGATCCGGCGGGATTTGTAGTCCCTTAAAGTTGCCTATGATCGAAAAGGTACGGGGCACCGGACATGGTCGGCCTGCTGGATTCAGTCGGGATAAAGCGGACTGTGGAGGAAGGGATAGACTAGTTAGGTAGACCCAAATGTATAAATAATATATAATATATAATGTACTACATATAAACATACTAAATAAAGCGCCATAAGCGCACCTTATATATTAAGGTAAAAAAAAAAATTTCTAGTTTGTTTACATAGAATTTTATATAGCCGGCCAATCGTTTTTTATAGATATCTCAGCGTACACTGGGCCGATTTGAATGATCTAACCACCATTAGATGCGTCTCAGTGAGCTCTACAAACTTTCAATTAGTCGACATGGGCTGTTAACTTAATAAAAAATTATTTTTCATTCGAAGGATGTCAGATTCCATTATATAATGAAAATCATAGTAATTTTACCCCAAATTCTAATATAAAAATAGTGCCGATCTTATCTGGATCAATAATTAATAAATTTCAAAATTTTGTTAATTTTTTTATATATAAGCGCCAAATTTTTAAACTATAAATAACTTTAAATTGATATAAGCTTCTTAAAATAATAGATACTAAAAATTTTATTTGTAGGTTTGATAGTTTAATCAAAAAGCTATTAAATTTATAAAAACTTTGTTTCAGTTTATTTTATTTTAAAATAATTTCATAATTAAAAGTTGATTGCAACTGTAATAGACGGAGTCATTGTTAGAATAGATCTGATTGATGCATCGGCGACGATCTTTCATGGTCATACTGGGGTAGCTGTAAATTTTAAATTTTAAATTGTTCAGACTAGTAAAGTAGTGGTAACACAATCCAAGATAAACACTAAATTTGGAGACAATTGAATATTCAATTTTACTAATTTGGTTAAATGATTGATACGTACTATATACTGACGACGGAAAATCGGTTCTTCCGGGTCGACACAAATCCAACCAATCCAAACCAACCAGAATCCGGACAACCGTATCGAAGGAGGCGTGTTAGATTCGGCGATTGGATATTCAAGGCTTCGGTCGCGAGGTAACTCCCTTATCAACTAACACAAACACAACTATCTCAGTACGTCGAGACAGTTGGAAAACAACAATAACCACGGAGGTCCATAGTTCGCCGAGAAACCACCGGACTGCGTAACGTTACAATCACGTGCACAATTAATACAAATGATCGTTACTATGCCACTTAATAGTGTATTTAGTGAGTGTGGGGTAACAGGAAAGTAGTTTATCAATAACCAAACTACTGATTATGTTTCTTTGGGCGCAAGGCCTTTATTATATACATTTAATTAATTATGCAGAACTATAGGTCGTATCGCTACTTTATCTCTTAAAGCTACTAAAGCTTCTATCGCTATTTTATCACCTAGATCACTGATATCACTAATAGTACCGATATCTCTCTTATTCACTAAATCATCGATAAGACTTTTAAGACCTTTCGCTCTTTTAGGTCTTATAGTACCAGTAAACCCAACTTTGGCACTGATCAACATAACCGAAAAATCGATACTACGCCACCTCGATCACCACGTGCTTCCGGATACATTCTGCGGCTCACAATACGCATAATTTTGATAACGATTCTAATCCTGAAATTTTTTTTTCTTTATTATGCTACATAAAGGAAAAGATTATACAGTAGTCCAGATTGTATTTCTTTGTTATATGGGAAAATTGTCCGTAATATTCTACATATTTATGATTTATTAAATAAAATGGTATTGAAGTGACGCCCACACTGCACACTGATTAAAGATCAATCTATTAAATGTAATTTTAAACTACAGTAGCATTCTGGAACATTATTACGTCCACTGTCATTCCCAATATTTAAAATTGTGAATACTATATAATTTTTGAAAGCATAACTTTTGAAAATATAATTTTTTAATAAAAAATTTTATTAAATAAACCAGCAGAAAGTTTTCGTGTCTATTGCAAAATATTTAACAAATTACTAGACTGGCTCATTCTACAACCAGCTTCACACCTTTTAAGTAACTTAAGAATTTAATGCGAACAATTTCAACCCTTTTCTTACTATTCATATAGTTTTTTTATACCGGTCAATTTTTTAAGTTTAATTAATGACTTGATTTGATCTCTAACAGATTTTTTTCTACAACCAGGTTAATCAACAGGTTTTCTAAATTAGGCTAAATAGTTAGAAAGAATTAGTTAATAATTCATGTTCATAATCATGATTGTCATACAATCGGATATTATCACTATTTTTATTTAAATTAGCGTTCAAAATGTATTTTGTCAATTGTTCTTTTTTCTCCCATAGAATAATCAATCAGATTATCTATATAGAAGGTCATTTGATGTCTTTTTTACGCCCAATACATATTACTGATAATTCGTAGGCGTTTTATTTAAGCGAGAACGATCATGTGAGCTTTGATAATGCTAAAAATCTCATGCTTGAACAACTTTCATGTGTAGGCCATTATTATAGTAATGAGTCCGCATTAACTATTTTGAATTCATTAATGAAAATTTATTTTCAGATTTCACTTGGCTTTATGCTTTTAGGGAATTATATTATTATTCCTTTTGTGAATGAACTAATCATCTATGAAATAAAAAATAAGAATTTTACAACTTTTATACGTATATATATATATATATATATATATATATCATCCTAATTTCATTTCTTGCATTACAAGATAATTTCTTAAAGTTTTGGAATTACCTATAAAATAATCGCTATGTCATTTTATGAATCAAAGCGTTTGACTGGGATAGATGATTCAGGTTGCGTTTTGTATAAAGGGCATGATGATGAATATTTTGATGATGAATATTTAATCGGAAGTGATCCTCAATTTGAAGCAACCATAAGAAGTTCATGCGAGATTGGAAAAAATTCAAAACAATTGCTGAATTATCAATTCAAAAAGATGGGTGTGACTCAATTTATAAGTTAGGTTTCATTAGAAACAACAATGGGTGTGAATGGTGAAAATATCAACAAAAAAACTGGTAGTACATTATTTGATGAAAATGAAGGTGTGAATCTTGGAGTAGATGAAAATAGTATCGAATGATTAAATTAGGCGTAAATTTGGTACAAGTTGAAGTTAAAGGTGTTAAATCAAATATTGGACTCAATACTGATACAGGCCTTTCAATCGGTAAGAATGGTTTAGAGGCTAAAGCGATTGGTTTCGGTGTAAAGGTGGGAAAAAAAGTTGGCATAAGTACACCTATCGGAGAAGTGTCTGTTGATCTAGGAAAATTGGTTTGTTTTTAAATTATGCTGCGTATTTCATGTATTTATTGTTATATGTTATTATAATTAGTGACATCAATTTTATGTATTAAAATATTATATAAAGCAGACTTAATAAATATATATACTATATTGATCAACAATTTAAATATACATATTTCGTTTCTCATAAAAAAGGTTATTTTTATATTGCTTCTAATAAAAAATTTTTAAAAAATTTTTATCTTATACTTGTTCTGTCATTATGAATAATACTTTTTTTGTACATTCTATTTATACACATATTATTGTCTTAGACAGGTTTAGAGAAGTACATGTAATAAATGAAATTCTAACGTTACCAAAACAAATCTATCGAACGATGCATTTTGACTATAAACAGAAAACAAGCGAAAGTGGGGCTTATAGCAGTTCCTATTAATTTCTTTAATATTCTATCAAATGATATTTATTAGATTATATGTTCATAATTATAAACTCTAATATGAGAAACTTTTACCTTATATCATCAATCTTTCTATTCATTTATCTTTCCTTGAATTGCTACATATAGATTACATGCTGTCTCCATTGTGATGAGCTAACGTTTTCTGTAATTGGAGTTCATTACACGTATTTGTTATTTTTTAATATCAGTCATTTTTACACTTTAGTTAGATTTAAATGTTATTATCTAATATTTTTTTTTTTCGTTTTATAACCGAGACCTTGCTCTTTTTCTTTTATTTAGTTTAATATTGTCACATGCAGAGTTATTATCTAATATTATCTACCTTTTGGATTATTATCACTCATTATCATACAAGTATATCACGTAGTGCGCTGCATAAGAGCACGATCGACGTCACATATAGTTGTTAGACGAAACCTCGAGGTTTCGCGTTGACGAAACGCGAAACCTAGTTTCGTCTAAAAATCTCAAATGACGAAATGATGAAATTGACGAAACTGCAAAGGGTGACAAACTAATAAAGGATGAAGAGACTGATTATATAATAAATAAGCGTATGTTAGAATGCTGTTGGCGTATACGCTAAAATTTAAAATATATAATTTATATTTAGATCAACTTTAATAAGAAACTTAATAAGAAGTGATTTATCACTTAAATTACAGAAGAAAAATTCTAAATAATATAACTTACTGGTTTATATATTTACGCAGTTACCTTATATTGATGTACTGTACATATATGTTAATACAAGAATGCCAATTATTAATTCTTAATGTAAATTTTCAGTGAGTTAAACTTGATATGACTTATCATAAATTCTTAAAAGATTTCATTTTATAACCTTTACGCTAATCTTAGTTACTAGAAAATTATTTATAAATTTTGAGTTATTAATTTGAATTATGAGGTTAAACTTTATTTCTGTGTCTTAAAATTCTCTAGCGAAAAATTTTTGAATCCATAAATTTACTAAATTCATCATAATGCATCTATATTTGTGTTTACCTATTTATTAATTTTTTTAAATATTTCTGCTTATTTATAAATTATGTAATTAGCTTTTTAAAAAATTAAATATACAGGCTGGGTTAAGCCTATATATAAACATAACTAGCATGAAATAAAATAAAGAGACTCAATAATAATTAGTTGTCGTTTTTTTTTTAAGTATATAAAATTTATAGGTTTGTTTTTATTAATAACAAAGCATAGATTTTCAGTAATCATTTTTTATTTAGAGGGTTTCGTTATTTAACATAGATTTTCGGTATTTTTTTTTTTTACCGGGAGCGCAAGGGTTTCGTTTTTCGTCAGAAGAATTTGAGGTTTCGTCTTTCGTCATCATGCAAAAAATGGTTTCTATAACGTCACCTAACACCATTATTGTGTATCGAGCAAATTGACAAAACCGATAAGTATTATTTATTTCCTGGGGGAGTAGAAATTATAACAGAGTTTACCGATGATCATAGCACATGGATGGCCCGAAGGGCCATCCACGTACTATGATCATCG